>PITA01009148.1:63216-79846 GCA_004023965.1 Spilogale gracilis | reverse complement strand
TCACCATGCACTTGGGGAGTTCAGGACTTCTGTCGTCACCATGCACTTGGGGAGTTCAGGACTTCTGTCGTCACCATGCACTTGGGGAGTTCAGGACTTCTGTCCCTCATCATGCACTTGGGGAGTTCAGGACTTCTGTCGTCAACATGGACTTGGGGAGTTCAGGACTTCTGTCATTAGCATGCACTTGGGGAGTTCAGGACTTCTGTCGTCACCATGCACTTGGGGAGGTCAACATCCTGTTTGTCCTTGCTCTGTCAAGTGCAATCACTTCTGACAGGAACTTCCCGGTTTACTCAAGAATCTCTACTCTTGTCAACAGACCTTCCAATTTCCTTTCCTTCAGGTACCTTCAATCAATTCTTTCTGGGCTAGTTTCTTCAAACTACTGGAAACCCAGAAGGAATTGTTTCCATTTAAGTTCTTATGTCTGCAACCCTGTGACCTCAAAGGTAACCAGGAAGCAGCAGCCACTCTGAGAATGGAGGCCAGGGGAGACAGGCCACTGGGATCATGGGCTCTGACAGGAGAGCTGACACAGTCCCACGAAGGCCCAGGTTACCTCTGCTCTACCTTGCACACTTCTGCAAAGGCAGGCTGTCCAAGAAGGACCTCAAACACAGAGAAAATCACGGTGGCCTTGAAGACTGTCTGCAGGGCTGAGGTAAACAACACAGCCAAAGGCCTTTCTCTCTGCGGGAGACAGACAGAGTAGCCTGAGATGACCCACACACCCTGCAGAAATGAAATACTCCCGCCAGAGAAGCTAGCACTTTCTTCTGCTATGAATTGGGAGTTTCCAAACTGGTGTTCACACGCAGGCTTACAAGGCCTTAAAATGTGTCTACACAAAATGTTGTGATCAACCTACCACATTCACAGATGGGTCTGTGACCTAAAAAAACCTCTCCTGTTTTAGAGGAGAAAGTAGGAGTTTCAAGTCCCTAGGAGGAGCAAGCGGCCTAGGAAGGCAAAACAGAAGAGTTCCAAGCACCTGTATGACTCAGAAGGAAAGAAGGCCATGATGAAAGGCAAAGAGTCATATGAAAAGTACAGCAAGCACAGCACCTGTTCTTGCCAAACCAGACACAATCCTGCAAGCGTCGTTATTGGCTGGGCTTCCTGAAGATTCTTGACTGTCTCTCCTCAGCAAACACCTGCACCTTTTCCAGGCTTGCGGGAGAGTGATTTACTCATCATGCCTCATTAGCCTACTATGGCAGTGATTATGCAAATGCCGTGGGCGATCCAGAGCTGCCAGGACTGAACTGCGGACTAGCAAAATGAAACAGGGGCGCTGCCTACACCAGAGATCACAGAGACAGAGCACTCCTTGGCCATCTATTCTGGACTGAAGGCAGGGATAAGGTTACCAGATAACAGAGAGGGCACTCAAGCAATAGTTGGGGCAGACTTTTACTAAGAAATGATTCCTTGTTTACCTGAAATTCAAATTTAACTGGGCATCCTATATATGTATTTGCTAAATCTGGCAGCCCTAATCCCCAGAGAGCAGCTGCAGCACACCCATCCTTCCTCTCTCAATTTAAATCCAGGGGAACTAAGAGCCAGCCAGCGCCCTAAAGCACTCAGCCAAGTGTACGTTGGTGCTCAAGTAGCTATCCCAAACAGTTCGGCCCTGGTGAAATATTAGAATCCTCTGAAGAACTTTAAAGAATACTCCAAACCTAGACACATCCCCAGAGGTTATGTTCTAAGCACTCTGAGGTGAGACCCTGGATTCAGTTTTTTGTTTTTTTTTTTTTAATTCTTTGAATGGAAAGCTAAAGTTGAGAATCACTGAGCCAGAACATTAGTTCTCAAACACTAGAGCTCATCAGAATCTCCTGCAAATCCTTTTAAATGCAGATTCCAGGGTCCAGCCTGAAAGTTCTGATTCAGAGGGCTTCAGATAAGCCCCAAGGACATGTATTTTTAATAAGCATTTTATGGCTGGGCCTTGAACCATGCTTTGAGAGATCCTCCCAGTCTAGATCCTTGCTACTAAAAGTGCAGCCGACCTCCAGCATCAGCCTCAACGGGGAGCTCACTAGATGTACAGAACTTCACTTTGCACTTTGAAAAGATCTTCCAGGGGCACCTGGGTGGCTCAGTTGGTTGAGCGACTGCCTTTGGCTCAGGTCATGATCCTGGACACCCGGGATCGAGTCCCGCATCGGGCTCCCTGCTTGGCTCCCGCTTCTCAGCCTGCTTCTCCCTCTCTCACTCCCCCTGCTTGTGTTCCCTCTCTGGCTGTGTTTCTCTCTATCAAATAAATAAAATCTTAAAAAAAAAAGAAAGAAAGAAAAGAAAAGATCTTCCAGCTGGTTTGTCCAGCAGAGTTGGAGAGATACTGACCTAGATAGATGTTGAACCCTTTCTAGCGAGCTTTGGCAACCTGACTCTCCCATGCCATCTCCTTCTGAGCCATCTTAGTACAAGAGCACCATCCTGACACAGTAGTCCCTATCTCAGAACTGGGAGTATTCCTAAGCACCAAAAGTCCTTAGACCACTTTTTCCATGCTCACCAAATAATAACTAACAAAAAACACAACTTACCAATACCAGACTTTGCATCACGAACATTTGGTGTCCTTATAAAAGAAATACATGTGGTTAAAAAAAAAAAATGGTGAGTGAGTCGGAGATTGCTAAACACTTATGAGTATTTCAACTGGCTACACAGAAAATAAAAGAAGGTATCATAGGTGGGTATAATTAGGAGTAATGGAACAGAATTAAACACAGGGAAATTTACACTGGCTATGGGAATCCATCTTTTCACAAGGTCAGTGGTTTCTCTGGTTGTTCCTTTAAGCAAAGTTAACCCCCTTTCTCCGGGCTGAGTAATTTAAGAACTAGACTAAGGGGGGGGGGGGGTTGGAAATAGGAGGTTAGCAAGAAATCCTTTACTAGCCAAGCACTGATCTGAATGATTTAATACAGCATTTTCATTCCTGGGATTAGGCATTTACTCTTGCCAAAATGCTTTCCAGTTGTTTTATTAACTAGGCCTTTCAAATGCCTGCTGGAGGTCAAGAAGGATTTTATTTCCACTTTTTACATAAAGAATTTGAGGTACGGAGGTAGAGGGACTTGCCCAAGGTCATCCTGCAAGTTAACAGCTGATTTCTGGAAAGTCTTGTTACTGTTACTCTCTTAAATCAGGTTTCTGTGTGAAGTCTGACTCCTCTGAAAGTGGGGTGGGCAGAGGGCGGCGGGGGGCGTTAACAAATGGATGATTCTTAAAGGCACTTTGAGTGTTCAGGAGCCTTCCATGTGACTTACCGTGAATTATTCTGAAATTCTGGATTCCAAATGTAACACACCGTGTCTTTGGTAAATTCAGCTTCTTGAAAATAATGCCACTGAATTAAGTCTGACGATTTGCTTGAGTGGTATGTTATGAATTGGTCTGAAGCGGTATATTATGCCAAATGACTAATTTGATTGGAAATTTCCCTCTTATGGAGGCGGTCATAATGTCCTGGAAAGGAGTGGTTCTCAAACTTACATGTGGGCTGGTTAAAACAAACTCCCAGGTAATGCTGAGGCAGCCAAGCCTGGGACCACACTTGGAGAACCACTGCATAGGGTAATAGTCACACATCAGGTTTCTAGATTTCCTCCATTTAAATAAAATGAATATCTATAAACCATTACCCTCAGACCACAAAGCCCTTCTATAAGCCTGGTCGATCTGCTTGGGTTTCGCTCTTTTATCTGCCCATTTGTAGAAAGGGGCACTGGGGAAAAAAGTGCCTATAACAAATGAGTATATTGCTTACTTCTTGCAGACTCTTAACTGTACTTCATTCTGAGCATAAAGAAGTTCCAAGTCTCTTGTGTTAAATAAAAACTGATGTAAAAGGGAAGGGAGGAAATAATGGGAAATGCTTACTTATGTATCATATTTCTTTAAAGGTGGTAGTTTTTATTAGAATAGAAGAGAAATAGTGGTAAATAGATTCAGGGTAAATGTGGAAGAGATGTGTTTTCCATCATGACCTTCTTTAAAATTCTCTGCCTTTCCATTGAGATTGGAGTCCACCACATTACTCTACTCCTAACTACCTCCAGTCAAGGAAAATAGCAAGGAGAATTTTATTCTCTCACTGAGCCCCATAATGCCTAGTCCTCCCTTGTTTCTCAAAGGGGTGATCAATTTCAGTTCATCGTTTTTCCAAGGGTCACCATCTGCAAGTATATTTCATGCTGTCTAATGCTATAGAAATAGTCTCCAAGGTTTAGAATCTCCTCCTCTATCCAACCCTTTTAAGAACAAATGTTACATAGAAATGCCATCCTTCTAATCTGCTTCCAGCCAAAGCACATGTACAGGGAATCTTTATCATTGGAAAGCCTGCTCTTGGTCATGGAATGAATAATAAACCACTCCACAATAAGGCACACAACATGCCACACTGCCTACCACACGCATGGAGCTGGACCGCAGGTATGGGATGGATTTGACTGGACACTTACTGGGTGGTCGGCATCCAGCTCAGAACCATACATGAGAACTCTGTGAGAGCATTTATCCAACTCAGAGATCTTCCGGGGAAACCAGGGCACATCCTCTAGTTCTGTTGAAAACACAGTGCAAGTTCAAAAACATTAGCTCACAGATTGTATTTTCCTTTTTGCAACATTTGTCAGATTGTAAAATCACCCGACAAGGAATGGCTGGCCTTGCCTTCTGCCTCTGTCCAAATGTTTTCCGGCGGGTTCAGTGTCACAATTGTAGTTTGAAATTTCAGCAACTGAACAAGCTCATTGAATTCAGTTTTGTCACACTCGCAGTCCACAAAGATTTCAACCTCTGAACTTCTTCGCCGGGATTTCCTGGACTCAATATGAACCATGTTGACATGTTTTTCCTGTGGAAATATAAGCAACATCTCTAAATTACCTTCACAGCACAATAAAAAGGGACTCCAAGGGCTCTTCTTTAACTCTTAAGAACAGGTGCCAAGAGCCCACAAAGGAGAAAAAGATAATCTCCTTGCTCTTTGGTTGACTAAAACCTGGAAATGTTTCCAACCAGCGCCTCTGTTAATAGGAATAGAAACTGTATGTAGATTTTTCCTATCTCATTTAAAAAAAAAAAAGAGGGTATATAAAAGCATATAAAGGGCCCTATAAAATGTATTATAATTATGAGTATCATCATTTCTCTGTACAGTCCACATCCCACTGGGGGTGTGCATAGTTATTTGGGGGGAAAATTAGTTCATCACATCATCGTATCAACCCCAAATTTATATTTTTATTTTCATATGTTTTCAAAAACAAAGATAAAACTCCACCCCTTGGTTTAATAGAGCTATAAGGTTTCCACTGTGCATTAAAGTTTAAAAATAACCTTTGAAAAAATAAGGAAATAGTACAAATGGCAGACAAATGAGGCAGACTTCGGGCAGGTGGTCTGCAAATGATGGATAACTGGGAGACGCAAGCCAAAGAAAAGGAAGAAAAGCAGCCAGAAAGTATCTGTACAGGCAAAAACAAAAGCAAAAAACAAAACAACAACCAAAAAACACACCTCAGTGGGACCATTAATTAACTGTTCTGTTGGGCAAGCTCCAGACTAGCTTCATACAAGGATGCATCATTGGATTTCAGGGGTAAAGGTCTCCTTACACTAAGGTGTTTGGAGCAGGGGCAGGGGACAGCAATTTAGTATTTAAACATTAGGTTTAAACTTGCCCGGTGAGGTGTCTTCCTTTCTCCTGAGTTAACTGAAGACTAAGTTCTCATCTCCACCCTAACCCACCCCTGAATAAGCCCATAACTCCCCATCACAACCGGCTGATAGCCTGTCCTGGATGGTCTTGGAATTTTCAGCACAGGAGCAGAAGTATTACAGTCACACTGTATTTTCTAAATTGGCTGATAATAAAAGTAAGACTAATATTAAGGTCAAGAGTCTTCACATCCTTTGTGTCACTTTGGGTTTTAATGTCCATTGGTTGAAGCAGAGTAGATATTTTTAGACAAGGGAACTGAGGTCCAGATGGGTTAAGTGGTTTAGCTAAGACCCCATGAATAGTTGATGGCCAAGTGAAAACTTTGGGCTGCTAACTCCTCCAGGGATTCCAGTGCCTTGGAGCACCAAGCAGAGACAGCACAGGATGGTATAATTATGTGTAAAATATTTCCCCGGATTTCCATTACCACTGTTTATGGTGCCTGATCCTTTCTTCCAGGTCAAGAGAGAACAGGGAAATATTTGCCAAATCAGGTTGCTCTCTGGTCATCAAAGAGACCTCGCAATAGAGACTTCATATCTGTACACTTTACAAGGCACTTTCACTCATATTATTGCATCACAACTACCTCGTTAGGTAGGAATTATGATCACTATTTTACAAATGAAGAAACAGAAGCTAGGAAGCAGCTAGTGATTAGACCAGCCAGGAGAACACAGGTCTGACTCCTCTGACTGCAATTCCAATCATCTTTCCACTGCACCAGCAGCCCTAGGCACGGCACAGAGCTAGGCTCCCTATCTTACAGATCAAATCAACAGAGCCTCCCAGACAAAATGAATTTGTAAGGGACAACGCTTGCTGAAGGGTAAGGTAGCCATCAGGTTCGCCCTGGCCAGAGGACAACAGTTTTTCTGGGGTTCTCTAAAGTCAACCTCAGCCTGGCTTTTTCCTCAGGGTTCAAGTCATGAAATTGGACCCGGAAAAAAGGCAACTGCATTTCTGTAAAATAAAAAGAGAGCTAGCCCTGGCTTCTATAGGAGGAGAGTGACTCATCTCCCAAAAGACATGTTAAGTTTGTGCAACAGTGAGGCTCGTGAGAATACCAAATGCCCCTACACGTGCATCTCCTTTGATGCAATAAATGAGTTTCCAGATGTGTGCACAACTTAGATATTAACAAATCAAATCAGGCTGTAGTCTCTTGATTTTCAAGATACCCTGCTTGGCTCCTTTAGCCAAACAAAAGGGATAAGACTCATATTTTTTAATTACTGACTTTATCTGGTGATAGTCTGTGGAATTACTAGCAGATTCACTTGGAATTAATAAAACGGTTGACACAAATCTGCTTATTTCATCACTTGGCAGACAAACTTCCCTTATAAAGCTTCATGAAATCTGATTTCTTTGAGCACATTATCCAGAAATGGACTCAGTAACATTTCACAGCAGAGGACGGGTTTCTCATTGGGCACACGGTCACTTGTAAGGTTAAGGTAATGATGTATACATTCACCTGGAAGAGGTTCAGCACTTTTACCAATCCGCCAACTTCATTTTTCAGTGAGAATATAACAGCCGTCTTGCTGCCTTCAGGACTGGTTTCACTTTTGCTGTTTCCCTTGCTGCCTTTTTTATCATCCTTCTTTCCAGAGTTAGTTTTATTTAACTTCAAGAAGGTAGAGAAACACACACACACAAACATTGGTTAGGATCCCAGAGTTCTCATAACTAGATTTTCGGTCAGATATTCCACTCATATGCTAGAAACGTCAGCAATCACATAAACTCAAAGAGAAGTTGCCACATCAATCAGAAATACCAATCTAATTGACTCTGGGACACTATTTTCCAGTGCTGTAAGATAGCCAGTGGTTGAAATTAAAGGGAGGAGGGATCATATTTGCTTCACTCAATTTAATAGCAATAAAAATGTGACCATCATAAAGTCTCATATATGACAGCTTCCTGCTTTACTTTCTAGGTTTATTTTATGGCATAAAATTTGGTCCATTAGCCTAGTCACATAATATAGAAACTATATTAATTACTGAACATAAGAAAATAAGACCAAACATATTTTTCACAACAATGATTTTAATTTCAATTAACTCTTAAAAACAAAATATTCACTTCATTCTGAAATATGTCAGGACACGCACTGAAATTGACAACTGTCCTTTCTGCAATTAGATCCACATTGTCAGTTGAATCTATCTGCAGAAGTTCAACATAGGGGAGCACAGTCAATTAAGGCCATCTCTGTCAGCAGAGGATTCCTGAAAAGTGCCTGTTAAAATCCAGCCCCAAATAAAAGAAAAAAGAGAAGGAAAGGAGGAAGAGAAAAAGGGAAGAAAAAGATAAAGAGAAGGAAGGAAGAGAGGAAATGAGGAAGGGAGGAAGGAAGAAAAAGAAAGAGAAAATTGAGAGCTAGAGTAAAATCTGATAAACTGAAAAAAGATTAACACTTTATTAGCCACTCAAGTTACTATAATACAGAACTAAGTGATGACTATTAGTCTCATTGCTTGAAGACAAAAAGGGCAGATTTTAGAAACTTGGATCACACCGTCAGAAATACTGAATAAAAAAGCTGGAAACTTTCAGTTAAAAGACAAAGTGAAGCGAGGGTGTACATTTGTTGTTGTTGTTGTTCTTTATATGCAAATGAAGACTTGGGAAAACAGAGAAGTTTCTCCCTAATAGTAGTACAGTGCAATCAGACCTCGTCTATCCCTTCTTCGTGAAACTGAGAAAATCACATGTGATACAGAAACCAGTAAATAGGGATTCGCCACTGTCTTCCTGTGATCTCCCACTGGTTTTATTTTCACATGTGTCATATTTTCCCATTGCCTCACTCACTAGACTTTTACATCAGCGAAACGAATATTTTATTAGTTATGACAGGAAGGACACAATGCAGACATTCGCATTTGACACTATGTCTGCTCATTAAAAGCTCAACTGTCTCTGCATTCTCAACATCTGTCTTCTTCCACCACATAACACACAGCTCTTCTATATTTAAGTAGAATTTTTATATGAAAGGGTCATCCATTAACTGTAACTCTGAGTTTTTTGTTTTCCTCCTAGCAGTTCATTATGACTTCAGAATTCCTCAATGAAATATCTCATCCAAATAGTCATGATGTTTGGATATTAAAAAAGCCTATTTACATTTTTGGTCTCATTTCTGCAAATTGACTTAAACAGTTCTATAAAACTTGCCCTGATTACTTTTCAACATTTTTAGCAGTAATAATATGCAATATAACCTTCTGGCACACCTTTGGAGCTATGATATTAAAATAGAATTTTCTGTGATACAGACTGAATTGTCATTGGTTTGGTAAATTCCATTACAGCAATGAAATAGCATTTAATATTTTTCATGACTTCGAATCTGAAATTTTTTGGTTCACTGTCCTTTTTATTAAATCCCGCCACTATTACCTCAAATTAGGATCTAAATCCTGCAAAATGTTAACTTTTTTCCTGTTAATGTTTAAATACAAAAACTGCCGTAAATACTGGAGTGAGCGGTGTGTTGCTGTATGCCATGAATCAAAATGAAAGATGGAATTATGAGGAAAGCCGGAAAACTTCGGAAAGGAATCGATCTTTCTTTTATCCCAATAATCAGGACCTATAGGCAAGAATAAAAACATTACTTCTGTGTTTAAAGAACAGACTTTGTAGCTGGGAAGGGTTATAGAAGACACAATCATCTTGCAGGAACCATAGAAATCTATTTAATTTCTTCTCCCTGTTCTTACTCATAATAAGCAGACTTTTGAAATCCTACACACTTTTATTGGTTATAGATATCAGACAATGGTTCATACAATCTCTCACTCTTGGTGTTTAGCAACTCCTTTACTTTCTACTTATAAACTTTGAGGAAAGGAAGTTTAGAATAAAGTGATGACACCCCTTTACTTTATGGAGAAAGAAGACTGAAGGCAGACAGGAGGGAGGCAGGGTTTACAGATGCTAGAACAAAGAGTTGAGGTGCTGCTTGTGTGTGCTTACTCTACATCAGGTGTCCACAGGGCAAGGATAAGACAATCGCTATCCTAGAAAGCACTCCTCTAGAGTGCCAGCTACTTGGTACTCACTGTTAAGCTGCCACGGAGCTGATGCTCTTCGGGCACCGCTGAATCCAGAGAAAACCCTCTCCTTGCCCAGTATTTACTGGAAAACAACATCATTGCCGGCTGCATGGATCCAGGTGTAATTTTCTTTCTCTCCAGCAGGGGGGACTAATGGGGCAGCAGCCTCACTGGCGGAGACTGAGAGAGGAAGGCTGGTAGGAATAGCAGCCTGCCCCAGGCTCTGAGCAGAACCCTGATGCTAAATAAAGAGCAATGAGAATCGTCCTCTCCCTACGCTCCTTTATATGAGTGACTGGGGACTGATGGAAAGCTGATTAGAAAAAAACTCATTTCTGGCTGCCGAAGGCCACAATCAGATTACAGACCTGAAGCCTGGGGTTATCTGTGCTTCTGGTGCAGTCTGTTTCATAGGTTGAATAGACATTTGGGCGTGGGTGGTAGAGAACGATACACAATGGGGTGTTATATGTAAAAGAAAATATCTGTCCCCTGATACTAGCTCTCATGTCTCAAACATGCTACCAGCAAGCTAACCTCAGTCTTTAGGTGACTATGAGTTTAAAGCTTTTGTGCTTTCTTCCCCAAAGGAGGAAAATTAGAAAGATCAGTGTTACTGAATCCTTAAGCCATTTTGCTTCGTGTTAATAAGTGGTTTTTGCTCTGATGTGTTATGATTGTATGTGTGTAATGGCTTTCATAAAAGGCACTGCTTCCCAATCCTGTGATGTCGCTACACGGTGATGTTCAGACAATTGTAAAGGAAATGTAAGGCTTTGATTTGGCCACGTATGGAGATAGTTGAGACACTAACACTAGAATCTTCCTCCCTGTGTGGGAAGGAAAAGGAAACTAAATGCCTATGTCTCAGTCATTCCTTTGATGCTATTGATGGGTATTGAATTTTTCCTCTCCACTTGTAACTAGATCAAATCCAACAGTTTGAAATGCATAGATCAAGTGAAGTACTTACTATTCAAAACTTTAGTAAGTGATAAAATTCACATGTCATAGGAAAATGTTACCAATCTTCCAAAGGATGGAAGACTCGACTAAATGTGTGTGTTTGGCTGCAAAATTAAACAAAACCTGGGGCTGGCACTGCTTCTCTGTACAGAAAATGAGATGAGAAATTTTTAAAACCAAATGGATTACTTAATGTTAACTGGATATTAATTGTTTCTGGAATCTTGAGGGGACAGAACTATTTGACCTAGTTTTGGAACTATTATTTGGCACAAATTTCCTCTAAAAATCAGTTCTGATAAACTAACAGGAAGGTGAAGGGCTGGGTTTTTTTTCTTTTTTCTTTTTTTTTAAGATTTTAGGTAATCTCTACACCTAACTTGGGGCTTAAACTTACATCCCCAAGATCAAGAGTCACATGCTCTATGGACTGAGCCAGGCAGGTGCCTTCAGGAAGGTGAATTTTAAATACATTGATTGAGGTTTAGAATATAAGATTTTAAGATTGTCCAACGCTGTACTAAAACATTTAGTAAAACCATGCTACTTCTTTCTACTAAAAAAAATAAAATAAATACATACACTGATTGAAGTAATGATAATAACAATAACTAATATTACTGAGTGCTTCATATTTGTCAATCTCTAAAAAAAGTTTTTTAGGTAAAAATGTAATTGATCATCACAACAACACTTTCAAGGCAGTAACTATTATTTTCATTTTATATAAAGAGAAACTGAGGCACAAAGAATTTAGGTAACTTGCCAAAGCGTTCATGCAAATAAAGAGGCAGGATTTAAAATTCAGGCAGTCTGGCTCCAAACTCCATGCCCTCAACTATTACATTCTCCAGCTTCTTAAGTATTTCAAAGAAACATAAGTAGGCTAAAGAGACCACACACAGATAATTTCAGCTAGAATAGGGTTTGGGATGATGAGTAATTCAACAAAACTTTGTTAAGTGGTGACTTTGTGTTAGGTATTGAAACTGAGTCTTGGGGATGCAAAAATGAATGAAATACAGTGCCTCCCTTCAAGGAAATCACAGGCAAACTGCAAGAAGCATACATGCAAATAAACAAGTGAAACAAAGTAATAACCACTTATCTACAGAACACATTAGAAACACAAAAGACAGTGTGCTCAATGCTATTTTACAAGAGTCAGGAGAGGCTTCTAGGAGGCATGTCTGAACTGAATATTTAAAAGTAAGCATATTCTGGGTATTTACTCGAGAAAAATGAGCTTACATGCAAACAAAAATCTGTATACAGGTTCATAAGTTCAAACACTGGAAAGAGCCCAAATGTCCTTCAGCAAGTAAATGGATACACAAGCTATAAGAAATTCACAAAATGGTATATCCTTAGCAGTAAAAAGCAACAAACTATTAACATATAAAATCTAAATGAATCTCAAAGGCATTATGCCAAGTGAAAGAAGCCAGGCTTAAAAGGTTACATACCAGGGCGCCTGGGTGGCTCAGTTGGTTAAGCGACTGCCTTCGGCTCAGGTCATGATCCCGGAGACCCCCGGAGACCTGGGATCGAGTCCCACATCAGGCTCCCTGCTCGGCAGGAAGCCTGCTTCTCCCTCTCTCACTCCCCCTGCTTGTGTTCCCTCTCTGGCTGTTTCTCTCTGTCAAATAAATAAAATCTTAAAAAAAAAAAAAAAGGTCACATACTTTTATAGGACATTCTCAAAAAGATAAAACAATAGTGATGGAGAACTAACTGATCAGTAGTTGGCAGGGTTTATGGGTGGGTGAGGGTGTGACTCCAAAAGCATAGCAAGAGGGAGTTTGACAGGCAATATTTTATATCCTGAGTATGCTGGTGGTTACACTCATCTATCCTTGTCAAAATTTACAGAACTGCACAACAAACTGATTTTGCTATACGCTGATTTTGAAACAAAATTGTAAGGGGTGCATGGCTCTGTCAGTTAAGCGTCTGCCATCCAGCTCAGTTCATGATCTCAGAATCCCAGGGTCCTGCGATTGAGCCCCTGCTTTGGGCTCCCTCCTCAGTGGAGGGCCTGCTTCTCCCTTTCCCTGCCCCCACCATTCGTGGTCTCTCTCTCGCCTTCTCTCTCTCTCAAATAAATAGTCTTTTTAAATTAAATAAATAAAATAGAAGTTTAAAAGTTCCAAAAAAGTGTCTGTGCTTGCTAATCAAAATGGAAAGGGAGACAGGAAGAAGGTTACTCTAGGTAGAACATAAGAAAATATACAGCGAACTGTTGTTCAGCAATGCTGGCATATGGGTTTGGGGCAAGGATGCCCAGTGAGAGAGAAGCCTGAGGACGGAAGTGGGTGCTAAACCTTGAATGGCATACAGTGGGTTTTGTACTTTATGCTGCAGATGAAAGAGAATAATTGGAAGGGCTTTATGCAAGTCAATAGTATAACGTCATTGGTATTTTGGAAAAGCAGTAGCTTGAAGGAGGACTTCAAGACTGAAGGCATAGACCACTTAGGACTTGAAATAGTGTAGCCAGGAGATAATGACCTGGATTAAGGCAATGACATTAAGGATGCCATGAAAAAAACTAGAGATATTAGGGGTAACATCCATAGGACATCTCTACTTGAATATGGAAAAAGAGATGCCAGAACAACTTCCAAGTTTCTGACTTGTGGAACTGGGTAAATGATAGGTGTCCTACATTAAACTAGACCACACATAAATACTAGCAATTTAGGAGGAAATTCAAGTTATATTTTATACAGCTCACATATGAATGGCCAAGTGAAGATGTCCAGTAAATACTTAGTTAATGTGGGTTTTAACGTAGAAATGAGACTTACTGTGGATATAGAGGGTGAGGTATTGTCAAATAATTGAATTTATGTAAGTATGTTATTTGAAGCCAAGAAAAGAAACTTGACCAAATTTAAGGAGCAATGTAAAATAAATCCCAAAAAGGAAAATAAGAAAGAAAAAAGTTCAGAGAGGTAGGGGGAAAAAAAGCCAAGAGAAGATAAATTTCCAGAAGACAAATATAAAATTTGAAAGATAGAATAAAGACTGATTATTTGGAAATTTAAATTTTAGGACTTAAAAATTATATTTGAAGAGGAAGTATTTATTATTTTTGTATTGGGACTATAGCCAAGGAGAGTGATACGTTAGTAGGACTTAGTCTAGGCAAGACAACCAGGTAGAGGGAGGAAAAATGATAAAAGCTTAAACTAGGTCGTGGCAGTTATGAATAGAAAAAGGAGTCAAAATGAGAATCAGGAAGGAGTTGGAGGTTCGTTGAATATTACTCAGGAAAAAGAAGGCAAAGTCATACATAAGAAAAAAATTAAACTATCAAGTTCCCATAGTGGTTTTCCACTATTTCTAAAGAAGGAATAATTTTTGGAATAAAAGAGGAATTTTAGGGACAGGGAATTTGAATTGACAGCAGTACTATCAAGGGAATTTTTTTTTCAGGTATTGTTATATAAGTGTGTCATGTATTTCTTTTCCACGTATTTCTTTTTTTAATATAATTTTATTTTATTTACATTCAATCGATTAACATATAGTGTATTATTAGTTTCAGAGGTAGAGTTCAGTGATTTTTCTGTTACATATAACACCCAGTGCTCATACATCATGTGCCCTTCTCCTTAATGCCCATCACCCAGTTACCGCATACCCCAGCCCCCTATCGAGTGACTTTAAATAGCATACAATTATAAATGTGGGACTGGAGTTTGGGAAATAGATTATAGCCGGGAATAGAAAGTTTAAAGTAATTCAGTGACCATTAGCTGACAAATTAAAAAAATAAAGAGGAAAGAAAGACTGACACCCTTGTACACTGTTGGGAAAATGTGAACTGGTACAGCAGCCATGGAAAGCACCATGGTAGTTCCCCAAAAAGGTGAAAATAGAATCATCATATGTTCTAGCAGTACCACTTCTGGATAGAGATATTTATATGTATTGCCAAAGAACTGAAAGCAGGGTCTCAAAGAGATACCTGTATACCCATGTTCATGGCAGCATGATTCACAATAGACAAAAGCTTGAAGCAACCCAGGGATCCATTGATGAATGAGTGAATAAGCAAAATTTGGTATACGCATACAATGGAATATTATTCAGCCATGAAAAAGAAGGAAATTCTGGCACATGCTACAATTGGATGAACTTTGAGGACATAATGCTAAGTGAAATAAGACAGTCACAAAGAGACAAATACCATATGATTCCCACTTACATGAGTTATCTTGAATAGTCAATCTCAAGTAGAATGGTGGTTACCGAGGGCTGAAGGGGAAAAATAACAGGGTACAGAGGGACAGTGGGGTAGAGAATTTCAGTTTTATAAGATAGAAAGTTCTGAAGATTGGTTGCACAACAACATACTGAACACTACTGAACCATAATTCAAAAACAGTTAAGATGGTACATTTTATCTGTATTTTACAATTTAAAAAAATTAAGACTAAATAAATAAAAATCAAGAGAACCCAGAAATTAAACCATGAAAGATGCTCACAATTAAAGGTAAAGAAAAGTCATCAGGTGACAAGATGATTAAAGGAAGCAAAACATGAAGGCTTAGGAAAGAGTCAAGGAAGACTTGTGGTCAGTAGGTTCAAATTCAACAGAGTAGAGGAAGGAAATGAGGATGAGAGGAAGATCATGAGATTTGGCTATGAAACTGTTATTGGTGACTTTAAAGAGTGCGGTTTTAGCCAAAGAGGAACATAAAACCCAGATTACGAAGTCAGAAAGACTGTGGGTGCTGATGCGCAGGCCAAAGGTCTAGATCATCTGTATATGATATCAAAAGCCTCTTCCTGAGAACATAGACTTAACCACTTCTGCTCCTTCCAAAAGTACAACAAGAGCAATTATATAAGATTCCCTTTCCTTTTTAAGGCACAAAAGAAAAACATAAAGTCGAGAAACAACAGCAACAGAAAATTCAAAGCTGAAAGGAATGAAGAGTGATCAGACTTTGCAGACAAGAGAAAGTGAAACCCAAAACCATCAAAGACTAAGAAGCTTTGGGTAGAAGCCCCAAAAGGCTCAAACACCTCTAGAAGTGGGAGTAAATGGAGGAGACCGACAACGAGTATTTGGAAGTCTGTTTATGAAGCAGTTAATTTCAAAACTTAACAAAGTTATAGTCATCAAATTGAGATGCTATAGGAAAAGCAAGAGGGACTTAAGTCCTGTAAAGCTACTGGTCTGAGGCAGGAGTTAAAAGTTTCCATTCACTTGGAGACAAATGCCTCCTTCTGGGAAAAAGAACGAATGAGAGATAACAGCTGTTAGGGAGTAATGGTTGTCTGATCAAAATTAGACGGAACAATTTGAAGCCTGATGGCACAAGTATTTCTATTTTCCAGGAGCCCTAAAGAACAGTGACCACAAAGAAAGGCATCCGGTGATTGTCCTGTGTCCACCAAAATGTGATGACCACAAGATAATGACCATGGGAATGAAGGACACTTCCCCACTCCCAGCCTCTCACCTTTGGAAAACTGCCTTCATAAGCCTTTGCCCTGTGGAGAGCAAAATTCCTCTTCTTGTTGGCTCCCTTGTATATAAGTTATCTCTAATAAACTCTGCCTGCTTTCTTTCTCTTGAGTTCAGTGTTCCTTTATGTGACATTGAGACTCAAGAACCTGGTGCTGGGGATTTGGTAACAAAATCAGTGTGGTGCTGCAAAAGGACAGATGTATAGATAAATGGAATCAAATTTAGACTTCAAAAATAAACCCTTACATTTATGGTCAATTGATTTTCAACCGTAGTTGCCAAGACAATTCAATGCAGAAAGAACAATCTCTCTTTTTTTTTTTTTTGTTACTAAATTTTTTTT
>PITA01009148.1:0-63116 GCA_004023965.1 Spilogale gracilis | reverse complement strand
CATCTTCACACGCACAAGGGCACCCACACGCTCGGGGGCGCCCACAGGCACGGGGACGCCCACACACATGGGGGCGCCCACACGCACAGGGACGCCCACACGCTCGGGGGCACCCACACGCTTGGGGGAACCCACACGCTCGGGAATGCCCACACACACAGGGGAACCCACACGCTCGGGGGCACCCACCCCAGAATTCATGCTTTTAATTATATTTTAATTATTCTTTGCCTATTGATGCAAAGTTAAATATTCTTTCTTTCTGGAACTAAGACTGCTAACGGAAGCCAGCCGACAGCAGCAGGAACTGTTCTGTGCGTGAAGTGCAGTTGCAGAGAGCTATATATTGTGGAACTCTTTGCGCTCCTCCTGGCAGAGTGGCTTCTATTTCTGGTTCTGGTGAACAACCTGGTCTGAAGGCGCTCTCCTGGCTCCCAGCCTCTCCATCTCGTATTCTTTGTTCCCTTCTCTGGGACACTTTTCCCAACGCTTCAGTGGATCCATCTGTCCACACTTCCTGCCACCAGGACCGTTCACCCATTCTTTCATGCAGCAGAATTTAGGAAGCGCCCGGTGGCCGCCGCCATGTTCACCCTGCCTCCCCATTTGGGGTTTTGCATTGGAGTGTTGTCTTCCTGAGCTTCTGGCTTGCTTTCTGGGGGCGGGGTCTGTGGGGCTGTTTTCAGTCTCTTCTACCTGGGCTGCGTCTCTCCGCCCCCTTGCTAGAGGCTGGTCTCCATGGTAACCAGCTTATCAGGTTACAATTCTCTGGTACCAGAGCGTTGTTCTTTTACGTCTTTTTTCAGTTGCTGAGGAAGTCAGGTCAGAGCAAGATGTCTGCGCCCAGACCTCCCTCCCAGAGAGAGCCTCTACACAGGGAGGGGCTCTTTCCAGCCTCCCGGTTGGCAGCCTGTCACAGCTGGGCTGGCGCAGATGCTGGATTGATTTCTTCCCCCACCCCCGCCCGTCGCTTCACTCCCGCACCCCAAAGCCACAACTCCTTTTGGATCGCGCGACCTTGTCTGTGCCCCAGGACCCGCAGCCCCTCCGGTCCCGCGCAAGTCTGTAAAATCGCCTTCCCTGGGGGGTCTGCATCTGGCCCACGGGGTGGAGAGAAGCGGGAGAGAAAGGCAGCGGCGGAAAAAATAGAATCCTTGCCTGCCGCTCTCACAGCAGCTGCGGGGGTGGCGGCGGCGGCGGCAATGGCGGCGGTGTTGGCGCCAGCGGCGGAGAAAAAAATTTAAAAAGTCTCCTTGCCTTGCCGCGGGCTCCGCTGTGTTCCCGTTTCTGTCTCGCCCCGATTCAGACCGTAGTCTGCTGTTATTCCTCACTCACAGAGCACTTTTGTTTTGGGGTATTTGCTTTCAATGGTTCAGCTCTGCAGGCTTCCTCCCCCACTCCCCTGTCTCTGGGGGCAAGCCTCCGGTCCCTCTTACTTGTTTCTACCTTTTTGCCGATGGTCCTTGTCTCCCGTGGTGATCCAAAAGTGTGAAATATCACATTTCAGGCTGATTTCATGGGTGTTCACAGTGGTCCTGTAGTGGTTTTTTTGCTGGAATTCAGCTCTCTTCAGGGAACTCCCCGACATGCGGTTACCTGGCCTTCCGCCATCTTGAAGCTCCCAACAATCTCTTTAACAAACATTTCTGTGAAAACTTTGGATACCCACAGGAAAAACAATAAGTTGAAAAGTTGAACTCCTACTTTACATCATACACAAAAAATAACTCAAAATGGATCACAGATCTGAATGTAAGAGCTAAAACTATAAAACTCTTTCTAGAAGAAAATATTGGACTATATCTTTATAACCTTGGGTTTGGCAATTATTTCTCAAATACAATACCAAAAGCATAAGCAGCCACAGAAAAAATGGATAAGAGTTCATCAAAATGAAAATTTCTTTTTAAGGTTTTATTTATTTATTTATTTATTTATTTATTTGGGTGACAGCGTGCATGAGAGCAGGCAAGGAGCAGAAGGAATGGAGAGGGAGGGGGAAAGAATATCAAGAAGACTCCACACCCAGCACAGAGCCTGATACAGTGCTCAATTTCACCATCCTGAGATCATGACCTTAGCAGAAACCAAGTCTGATACTCAACCAACTGAGCTACCCAGGCGTCCGCAAAACTATTGTTCTTTAAAGAACACCATCAAGAAAATTAAAAGAACAATCAATCAATCAATCAATCAATAAAGGACAACTCATGGTTTGGGAGAAAATATTTGCAAATCAAGTATCTCATAGGAGACAGTATTCCAAATCTGTAAGAAACTCTTACAAATCAACAATGAGAAAACAAACCAATTTTTAAATGGGCAAAGGATTTGAATAGAAATTTCTCCAAAGAATATATGGCTAATATGCACATGAAAAAATTTTCAATATCATTAATCATTAGAGAAATGCAAATCAAAGCATAGTGAGACATAATTTCATAAACCACTAGGATGGCTAAAATAGAAAAAGCACACAAGTGTTAGAAATGGAAAAACTGGAGTCCTCAGACATTGTTGGTGGAATTAAAAAATGGTACAGCTATTTTGGAAAAGTTTGGTAGTTTCTCAAAATGTTAAACATAAAGTTACTGTATGGCCCAGCAATTTTATTCCTAGGTATACATACAATGGTGTAGTCACTTTGGAAAAATGTTTGATAGCTCCTCCAAAAATTAAACCTAAAGTTACCATATGACTCAACAATCCTGCTCTTTGGTATACACCTAAGAAAAATGAAAATATATGTCCCCACAAAAACCTGTACATGATTGTTCATAGCAACATTATCCATAGTAGCCAAAAGCAGGAACAACTCAAATATCAAACTGAGAAAAAGACAAAACAAAATATGGTCTATCCATATATAGCAATACAAAAGAATGAAGTACTGATATGTATTACAACATAAATGAATTTTGAAAACACTATGCTCAGTGAAAAAAGCTAGTCACAAAAGACCACATATTTTATGATTCCATTTACATGCAATGTCTACAAGAGGCCAAAAGACAGGGGAAAAAAAAGGCAAAGAGACACACAAAGTAGATTAATGGTTGCTAAGGGCTGGAAGGAAGTAGGGGGGAAGGTAGGAATGACTACTAAGGAATTTATTTTCGGATCATGAAATATTCTAAAGTTACATAATGGTGATAGTTGTACAACTTTGTGAATATATGAGAAATCACTGGACTGTATACTTTAAGAGGGTAATTTTATAGCCTATGAATTATATATTAATAAAACTTTTTCTTAAAGGCACGTAAAACCCTACTTTTCTCCTCCCCTATTCTACAGAGCAAAGCCACCTATCTCCCTTCCTGATCCCAGTCAATGAATGGAGCTTATTCTCTGGAAAGAGTAAAATAGAGGCCTCTGGACTGACAGGCACCAGACAAAGTTGAGAATAGGGGTATCATCCTGAAAGGAGAGTGATTAAATGAATATATACACTGGACAGAGAGACTCACAAACCTCACAAGGCTGAGCACCAGGCATTTACCCTCCAGTCAGATAAGGGGAAAAGCTTGGAGAATCTGAACAAAATGGAGCCATCAGATCAGCCTACAGTGAAGCCCACAAATGACAAACATTAGGTAAAAAAAAGAAAGAAAGAAAGAAAGAAAGAAAGAAAGAAAGAAAGAAAGAAAGAAAGAAAGAAAGAAAGATGGGCACCTGAGTGGCTCAGTTGGTTAAGTGACTGCCTTCGGCTCAGGTCATGATCCCAGAGACCCAGGATCAAGCCCCACATTAGGCTCCCTGCCCAGCGGGAAGCGTGCTTCTCCCTCTCTCACTCCCCCTGCTTGTGTTCCTTCTCCAGCTGTGTTTCTCTCTGTCAGATAAATAAAATCTTTAATAATAAAAAAAAAGAATTAGCTCCCAAAGGAAAATGAAAGTTGGGGTTAAATTGCCTCGGCTAATTGCTTTACCCTAACCAATTACGACATCAACTATATCAGAAGGTGGAAAGATAAAGAAGTTTGCATGTTTATAGTAGGGGGTTGGGGGGCATAAATCCACATCTTCCAAGTTGGGGAGTCAGTGGATAATGCTTAAAACTGAGAATTAAAGTAGTAGCATCACAAGCATATTACAGCCT
This sequence comes from Spilogale gracilis, assembly GCA_004023965.1. NCBI lineage: Eukaryota > Metazoa > Chordata > Mammalia > Carnivora > Mephitidae > Spilogale > Spilogale gracilis. The sequence goes on along the minus strand of PITA01009148.1, from coordinate 59,017 downwards.
CAGGAGATACAGAAGTGAATAATACAAGAATCAGCTGAAAGCCAAAAATCTTGTCACTGGGAAAGAGGAATTGGAGAGTGAAGGAAAAAGTTTCTCATAACAACACATCTTATGAAAACCATGTGCATGTGTGACATTGATTACAAAAATAAAAAACTTTAAGAATTAGGGGCACCTGGGTGGCTCGGTTGGTTAAACGACTGCCTTCGGCTCAGGTCATGATCCCGGAGACCCAGGATCGAGTCCCTACATCGGGCTCCCTGCTCAGCGGGAAGCCTGCTTCTCCCTCTCTCACTCCCCCTGCTTGTGTTCCCTCTCTCGCTGTGTTTCCCTCTGTCAAATAAATAAAATCTTAAAAAAAAAAAAAATGCCTCAAGCAAGCTGTGCTATCTATCCAGAAGTACCACCTATCAATTAATACTTTGTCTTTCCATTGGCATGTAACTCTAAGTTATGACAAAGAAACTTTGAATCAGTGATAAATAACAAGAAAAGTCAGGTATGCAGGGGGAGGAGCAAGATGGTGGAGGAGTAAGAGATCCAAATTTCATTGGGTGCAAGGAATTCAGCTAAATAGTTATCAAACCAGTCTGAACACCTACAAACTCAACAGGAGATTGATGAAAAGAATAGCAGGAATTCTAGTGTTAGGGCCTGCTTAGCCTCAAGGCCCGCATAACAGGCTCTGAAACTCCCTGGTGATTTAGGCCTCTACATATCTAAGACCCCCTGGTGATTGATGCCTTTACAAGGCCTGTGTTAACCAAATGAGGGCAGATAAGTCAAGGAACCATCTGTGCATCTTGCTTCCTTGCCCTAGTTCCTGAAATGTGTGGGCATTCCAGGAACTGGGGAGGGGGCTAAAATGTTATCTCACCCAACCAGGAAAATTACTGTGTAACTCATGTTTGCTGTTTGAAATGTATATAAACCCCTAGACCCTTGCATTTGGGGTCCTTGCTAAAACCCACTGTGCCGGGCAGATGCTTGGACCCTAGCTAGCTAGAAATAGACCTCGCTGTGTGATTTGCATTATCCTGAGCGTCCTCGGTTTCTCTTTGGGGAGGCGGTCGGCATCGGACTTTAGCACTAGGAACAGAAAAGCAACCACTTTCTGGAAGGTAGGATGTGCAGAGAAGTGAATTGGAGGCGGTATATGGGAAGATTGACTGCAGGAGGGGCTGCCTCCCAGACAGCAATAGAGTAGCAGAGCACAAAATCATAACCTTTAGAAGTCTGTTCCACTGACGGACATCACTCCAGAGGCTAAGCAGGGGATGTAGCACTCACGGGGACAGTGTGGTCTCAGGGTCACAGAAGGACCTGGGGTGCCTGAGAGCAGCAGAGCTCCCAGGTATTGAAGCAGGGAAGCCAGCTGCAGAGACTGAATGGAGGAGTAGGCTCTCAGCTCAGGGTTACCTTAAAATGTGATCCAAGGTGCAGTCAGGCCACTGCTCCTCAAGCAGGGACTCCACAAATGGCATATCTGGGGAGACTCACCTTCCTCCCCGGGGAGGAGCAGTGCGGGGAGGCAGTTTCTTCTAACAGACCAAAATACACCAAAAGTCAAGTGCATGGCTCTGTTCTACTCACCATTCTAATATATATATTTTTTTTCCTTTCCTTTTTTCCCCCTTTTCTTCTCTCCCCCTGTTTTGGGTCTCTTCTGATTTGGTTAGTGTATAGTTTTCTGGGGTCATTGCTACCCTTTTAGTATTTTGTTCTCTCATTCATTTATTCTTCTCTGGATAAAATGACAAGGGGGAAAACTAACCTCAAAAAAAAAAAAAAAAAAAAAAAAAAAAAGAACAAGAGGCAGTACCGATGGCTAGGGACCTAAACAATAGAGATATTACTGAGATGTCAGAACTAGAGTCCAGAATGACAATTATAAAGATGCTAGCTGGGCTTGAAAAAAAACATAGATGATACTAGATAATCCCTTTCTGGAGAAATAAAAGAACTAAAATCTAACCAAGTTGAAATTAAAAAAGCTATTAATGAGGTGCAATAAAAAATGGAGGCTCTTACTGCTAGGATAAATGAGGCAGAAGAGAGAATTAGTGATATAGAAGACCAAATAATGGAGAATAAAGCTGAGAAAAAGAGAGACAAGGTAACTAGTGGACCACAAGGGGAGAATTTGAGAGATAAGTGATACCATAAGGTAAAGAAAATATTAGAATAATTGGGATCCCAGAAGAAGAAGAAAGAGGGGGCAGAAGGTATTTTGGAGCAAATTATAGCAGAGAACTTCCCTAATTTGGGGAATGGAACAAGCATCAAAATCCAGGAGGCACAGAGAACCACCCTCAAAATCAATAAAAATAGGTCATAACCCCATCATCTAATAGTAAAACTTACAAGTCTCAGTGACAAAGAGGAAATACTGAAAGCAGATTGGTACAAGAAGTCTGTAACATACACTGGTAGAAATATTAGATTGGCAGCAGACCTATCCACAGATACCTGGAAGGCCAGAAAGGACTGGCTATGATCTATTCAGAGCACTAAATGAGAAAAATATGGAGCCAAGAATACTATTTCCAGCTAGGTTATCATTGAAAATAGAAGGAGAGATAAAAAGATTCCAAGACAATTACTAAAGAATTTGCAAACACCAAACCAGCCCTATGGGAAATATTGAAAGAGGTCCTCTAAGCAAAGAGAAAGCCTAAAAGTAACAGACCAGAAAGGAACAGAGAACTAGAACTCAACCACAAGAAAAAAGTTAGAAAGAATTCAAATACATGGAGACTAAAGATCATCCTACTAAAGAATGAATGGATCAACCAGAAAATTAAAGAATTTTAAAAATTCATGGAAACAAATGAAAATGAAAATACATACAGTAAGAGTCACCTTACATACAATACAGTAGCACTAAAGTCTTATCTTTCAATAGTTACTCTGAATATAAATGGGCTCGATGTCCCAATCAAAAGACACAGGGTATCAGAATGGATAAAACAAAACAAAAAAACAAGACCCATGGATATGTTTTCTGCAAGAAACTCATTTTAGACCCAAAGACACCTCCAGATTTAAAGTGAGGGGGTGGAAAAGCATTTACCATGCTAATGGACATCAAAAGAAAGCTGGGGTGGCAATCCTTTATCAGATAAATTAGATTTTAACCCGAAGACTATAATAAGAGATGAGGAAGGACATTATATTATACTTAAAGTGTCCAACAAGAAGATCTAACAATTTTAAATATTTATACCCTAAAATGGGAGCAACCAATTATATAAACCAATTAATAACAAAATAAAAGAAACACATCAACAATAATACAGTAATAGTAGGGGCCTTAAACACCCCCTCACTGAAATGGACAGATCATCTAAGCAAAACATCAACAAGGAAATAAAGGCTTTAAATGATACACTGGACCACATGGACGTCACAGAAATATTCAGAATATTCCATCCCAAAACAACAGAATACACATTTTTCTCTACTGCACATGGAACAGTCTCCAGAATAGACCACATCCTGGTCACAAATCAGGTCTCAACCAGTAACAAAAGATTGGGATCATTACCTACATATTTTCAGACCACAATGCTTTGAAACTAGAACTCAACCACAAGAAAAAAGTTGGAAGGAACTCAAATACATGGAGACTAAAGATTATCCTACTAAAGAATGAATGGGTCAACCAGGAAATTAAAGAAGAATTTTAAAAAATTCATGGAAACAAATGAAAATGAAAACACAACTGTTCAAAACCTTTTGGATACAGCAAAGGCAGTTCTGAGAGGAAAGTATATAGCAATACAAGCCTTTCTCAAGAAACAAGAAAGATCTTAAATACACAACCTAACCATACACCTGAAGGAGCTGGAGAAAGAACAGCAAATAAAGCTTAAACCCAGCAGGAGAAGAGAAATAAGAAAGATTAGAGCAGAAATCAATGAAATAGAAACCAAAAGACAAGTAGAACAGATCAATGAAACTAGGAGCTGGTTCTTTAAAAGAATTACTAAGATTGATAAACCCCTGGCCAGACTTACAAAAAAAGAAAAGAGAAAGGACCCAAATTAATAAAATCATGAATGAAAAAGGAGAGATCACAAGCAACACCAAAGAAATGCAAACAATTACAAGAACATATTATGAGCAACAATATGCCAGCAAATTTGAGAATCTGGAAGAAATGGATGCATTACTAGAGACATATAAACTGCCAAAACTGAACCAGGAAGAAATAGAAAAGCTGAACAGACCCATAACCAGTAAGGAAATTGAAGCAAATCTCCCAAAAAACAAGAACCCAGGACCAGATGGGGAATTCTACCATTTAAAGAAGAATTAATACCTATTCTTCTGGAACAGTTCAAAAAAATAGAAATGGAAGGAAAACTTCCAAAAACTCATTTTATGAGGCCAACATCCCCTTGATCCGAAAACCAGACAAAGAACCCATCAAAAAGGAGAATTACAAACCAATATCCTTGATGAACATGAAGGCAAAAATTCTCACCAAAATACTAGCCAATAGGACTCAACAGTACATTAAGAGGATTATTCACCACAACCAAGTGGGATTTATTCCGGGCTGCAAGACTGGCTCAACATCCTCAAATCAATCAATGTGATACATTAATAAAAGAAAGAACAAGAACCATAAGATATGCTCAATAGATGCTGAAAAAGCATCTGACAAAGCACAAGATCCTTTCTTGATCAAAACTCTTCACATTGTAGGGATAGAAGGTACATACCTCAATATCCTCAAAGCCATCTACGAAAAAGTGAATATCATTCTCAATGGGGAAAAACTGAGAGCTTTCCCTCTAAGGTCAGGAACACAGCAGGGCTGTCCACTATCACCACTGCTATTTCACATAGTACTAGAAGTCCTAGCCTCAGCAATCAGACAACAAAAAGAAATAAAAGGCATCCAAATTGGCAAAGAAGTCAAACTCTCACTCTGTAGAAAACCAAAAAGACTCCACTCCAAAACTGCTAGAACTCATAAAGGAATTCAGTAGAGTGTCAGGATATAAGATCAATGCTGAAATCAGTTTCATTTCTATACACCAACAAGACAGAAGAGAGAGAAATTAAGGAGTCAATCCCATTTACAACTGCACCCAAAACCATAAGATACCTAGGAATAAATCTAACCAAAGAGGCAAAGAATCTGTACTCAGAAAACTATATTCATAAAAGAAAATGAGGAGGACACAAAGAAATGGAAAAACATTCCATGCTTATGGATTGAAAAAACAAGTATTGGGGTGCCTGGGAGGCTCAGTCATTAAGCATCTGCCTTCGGTTCAGGTCATGATCCTGGAATCTCAGGATCGAGCCCCACATGGGGTTCCTTGCTAAGCGGGAAGCCTGTTTTCCCCTCTCTCACTCCTCCTGCTCTCTTACTCCTCTCTAGCTGTGTTTCTGTCAAATAAATAAAATCTTTAAAAAAAAAAAAAAAGGAAGAACAAGTATTGTGAAAATGTCTATGCTACCTAGAACGATCTACACATTGAATGCAATCCCTATCAAAATACCATCAACGTGTTTCAAAGAAACAGAACAAATAATCCCAAAATTTATAGAACCAGAAAAGACCCTGAATAGCCACAGAAATGTTGAAAAGAAAACCAAACTTGGTGGCATCACAAGTCCATATTTCAAGCTCTATTACAGAGCTGTAATCATCAAGACAGTATGGTACTGGCACAAAAACAGACACATAGATCAATGGAACAGAAGAGAGAAACCAGAAATGGACCCTCAACTCTGTGGTCAACTAATCTTCAACAAAGCAGAAAAGAATGTCCAATGGAAAAAAGACAGTCTCTTCAACAAATGGTGTTGGGAAAATTGGACAGTCACATGCAGAAGAATTAAACTGGACCATTTCCTTACACCACACACAAAAATAGACTCCAAATGGATGAAAGACCTCAATGTGAGACAGGAATCCATCAAAATCCTTGAGAACACAGGCAGCAACCTCTTCAACCTAAGCTGCAGCTTTCTTCTTACAGATATCACCAATGGTAAGGGAAGCAAGGGCAAAAATGAGCTACTGGGATTTCACCAAGATAAATGCTTTTGGACAGCAAAGGAAACAGTCAACAAAACCAAAAGATAACCAACAGGATGGGAGAAGATATTTGCAAATGACATATCATATAAAGGGCTAGTATCCAAAATCTAGAAAGAACTTATCAAAGAACAAATATTCCAATCAAGAAATGGGCAGAAGACATGAATAGACATTTCTGCAAAGAAGACATCCAAATGACCAACAGTCACATGAAAAAGTGTTCAACATCACTTGGAATCAGGGAAATACAAATCAAAACTACAATGAGATACCACCTCACACCAGTCAGAATGTCTAAAATTAACCAGTCAGGAATTGACAGGTGTTGGCAAGGATACGGAGAAAGGGAACCCTACTTACACTGTTGGTGGGAATGCAAGCTGGTGCAGCCACTTAGCCACTCCAAAAGTGACTCTTTTGGGGTCACTCTCTAAAACAGTATGGAGGTTACTCAAAAAGCTGAAAATAGTGCTTCCCTGTGACCCAGCAATCACACTACTAGGTATCTACCCTAAAGATACAAATGTAGTGATCTGAAGGGGCATGTGTACCCAGATGTTTATATGTTTATAGCAGCAATGTCCACAATAGCCAAACTATGAAAAGAGCCTAGATGTCCATCAACAGAAGAATGGATAAAGAAGATGTAATACACACACACACACACATACAATGGAATACTATGCAGCCACCTGAAATCTTGCCATTTGCAACAGTGTGGGTGGAACTAGAGGTGAAGTGAAATGTCAATCAGAGAAAGAGAACTAGAAATATGATCTTTCCGACATGAGGAATTTAAGAGGTAGGGTATGGGGTTGTGGGGGGAAGGGAGAGAAAAAATGAAACAAGATGGGACCCGGGAGAGAGACAAACCATAGGAGACTCTTAATCTCAGGAAATAAACTGAGGGTTGCTGGAGGGGAGGGAGGGTGGTGGGATAGGGTGGCTGGGTGATGGACATTGGGGAGGGTATATGATATGGTGAGTGCTATGAACTAAGACTGATGATTCACAGACCTGTACCCCTGAAACAAATAATACATTATATGTTAATAAAACAAAACAGAAAAAACAACTCAAAACAAAACAAAGAAAAATGAGGCATGCAAAGCTCCTAAGATTTTTTAAAGTTTAACAAAGAACAGCATGTAATATATTTAAAATCCACGGTGATGCTGTCAGACAATGTGAGAGCCCTTAAGATATACTTGCAAGGGGCACCTGGGTGGCTCAGTTGGTTGGGCGACTGCCTTCGGCTCGGGTCATGATCTCAGAGACCTAGAATCAAGCCCCACATTGGGATCCCTGCTCAGCGGGAAGCCTGCTTCTCCCTCTCTCACTCCCTCTGCTTGTGTTCCCTCTCTAGCTGTGTTTCTCTCTGTCAAAAAAAAAAAAAAAAAAAAAAAAAAAAAAGATATATTTTGCAAAACTCAGAAAAGAGATTAAAATAGAAGAGACCCCTTAGACCAGGGCCAGGCTTTTCATGGATTCACTCTATTCTAAAGGTATCACATGAAATGCTCATCCACATGCAAAAGAATGAAACTGAACCACGATCTCATACAATAAATAAAAAACAATTCAAAATGGTTTAGAGGCTTGAACATTAAGAAACACTCACAATTATTTGAGCTTTCACAGAATAAACTCCCACTCTTCTAGACTTACCTTTTTATGTCTAATTCTGAAATCAGACTTGAAAGGGATATGGAAATCTCAGCAACCTCAGCAATGTGAAAAGCACTGCAAAATCAAATTTAGAGAGTGTTCAAAAGAAACAGCAGCTTCTGTGGCATAGAATCTCCTTTCCCCACTATAATCCAGTAATAACACTACTGGGTATATACCTCCAAAACACAAAAGCATTAATTTAAAGGGATACATGCACCCCTATGTCTATTGCAGCATTATTTATAATAGCCAAACTATCGAAGCAGCCCAAGTGTCCATCAACTGATGAATGAATAAGAAAATATGGTATAGGAACACCTGGGTGGCACACTCAGTTAAGCACATCCAACTCTTGAATCTGGCTCAGGTCATGATTTTGTCATCCTGGGATTGTGCCCCCCATCCATCTTTTGACTCTTCAGGGAGTCTTCTTGTGCCCCTTTCCCTCTGTCCCCACCCCGTTCCTCATGCTTGCTTGCTTTCTCAGATAAATAAATTTTCAAAATAGAAGACATGGCATATATATTCAATGGAACATTACTCAGCCATGAAAAGAATGAAGTCTACCATTTGCAACAACATGGATGGAGCTAGAGTATAATGCCAAGGAAAAGAAGTCAGAGAAAGACGAACATCATATGACCTCACTCATGAAATTTAAGAAACAAAACAAGGATCATAAGGGAAGAGGAAAAAATAAAACAAGATGAAATCAGGGAGACAAACCATAAAAGACTCTTAATCTTAGGAAACAAACAGGGTTGCTGGAGGAGAGGGAGGTGAGGACATGAGGTGGCTGGATAATAGCCATTAAGGAGAGCACATGATGTAATGAGCACTGGGTATTATATGAGACTGATGAATCACTGACCTCTATCTCTGAAACCAATAATAAATTATATTAATTAATTAAATTTAAATTTTAAAAAATGAAAAAAAAAAGAGCAAAGGTTAAAAGAGAGACAATCCAAGAAACAGACTCTAAAATGCAGAGAACAAACTGATGGTTACCAGAGGGGAGGTGGTAGGGAGATGGGGAAATTAAGTGTTGGGGATTAAAGAATACACTCATCAGGGGCGCCTGGGTGGCTCAGTTGGTTAAGCGACTGCTTCCGGCTCAGGTCATGATCCTGGAGCCCCCAGATCAAGTCCAACATTGGGCTCCCTGCTCGGCAGGAGGCCTGCTTCTCCCTCTCTCAGTCCCTCTGCTTGTGTTCCCTCTCTAGCTGTGTTTCTCTCTGTCAAATAAATAAATAAAACCTTAAAAAAAAAAAAAAAAGAGTACACTCATCATGATGAAATAAAGCAATTTAAAAAGTAAATAAAATCGGGTGCCTGGGTGGCTCAGTGGGTTAAATCCTCTGCCTTCAGCTCAGGTCATGATCTCAGGGTCCTGGGATTGAGGCCTGCGTCTGGCTTTCTGCTCAGCAGGGAGCCTGCTTCCTCCTCTCTCTCTGCCTGCCTGCCTACTTGTGATGTCAAAAAATTAAATCTTTTTTTTTAAAGTAAATAAAATAAACTTTAAAAACTCTCATTTACCATAAGTTCTTTAAAAAGAGAAAGGAAGAGGACTAGCTTCTTATGTATGGAATGAGTCCACTGAAGTCCTATTAGGACCAAGGGAATAGATTAGGGAGAGGACCCTGCTGAGGCTGTGATGACCCCAACATCCCATCACGTGAATTCAATCTGTTGGCCATCAGCTTATGCATTATTCCCTAAGAAGTGCCTCTGCCAAGGGTAACCCACCCGTTCTTTTAAGTTGTAGCTTATGAAGTTAGGGTTTCATCACCCTTCTTAGGTATGAAATGTCTCTATTCCCCTCTATCCTCACCCATCAGTAAAATTTTGGCATGAGTCATACTAAACACAAAAGTTTAAAGGCTAACTTAGAAAATCAGATAACCGGACATGAAGGAAGCTACCAAGAAGCATGTAGACTGGGTTTCCCCTCCTTTGGGAAGTCCATTAAATGGCCTTTATATAGAATCCTTAAAAGCTCTGTTAACCAAAAGAGAATAAGGATTTGTCCCAAAGTTATTCAGAAGTTGAACTGAGCAATTTAACAAAATTCTGTTTTTAGACTTCTTCACACCCTGATAGGCGCAAAAGAACGTATCTTGAGTTTTTCCATTTTCTGGGAGGAAGAAAATAAAGAATCATCTATGTGTTTATAATACCATGCCTATTAAGAGTATAAAAAGTAAAAGTATTTAAACAATTTCACTCAGAAAACGTAACAATTTGGTTTTCACATTGTCTATTTGGGTTAGATGTTGTTAACTGCTAATGACCTCCTAGTCAGCAAATACTCCATTTGGCTCATTTAACACTTGACTCAGCTAACAAAAAGCATGTGGCCCAAATTTCCTCTGGGTGTATCCTGCATAGTTGTGTCCAACAGTGACAGCAGCATGCAGTGTAGTTGCTGAGCATTGAGAAGTACCCTGATGGCTTCTCCACTGGAGAGCAATTTGCTTTATAAAGTGAGCCTGTAACATTGATCAGAGAGAGTCTAGTCCCTTGTACAATCAGGCCATACAACATCTAAAGCATTCTACAAACAGCCCTATTTGTGTTTTTAAAGCAGTCTACTAACCCACTGAGTCTCATGCCCCCAATCAGACTCGTGTGGTATTAGAAACATCTATTGACTGTTAACAGCAAAAGCCCATCTCTGAGGTTAATATGTCTTCTTAATTAAAAAAGCTGAATCACAAACGGACTGTTCATTGATCACAGCTAAGCTTATTGGAATGTTCTTTCCATTCTGTCTTCTTTTGCACATAGATATGTTAAGAAGCAGTATACCATATAGATATTTAGAAGGAGTAATAGCTGGCCCCCTGTTATTCTAACATTCCAATTCTTAATTCAGACAAATATGATATTTCTGATTTCTGACAGTCGTTAGAAAAAGAGATTCTAAGAAGCTTTTCTTTACAGTAAGTTTGTAAATGGTGTAATTTCCCATGGGCTAAAAATGCTTTGGATATCTAAAGAGTTATAGAAGTGTGTCCAGTCTAATTGCCTTATACCACCCCACCTTTGCCACTAAGAGCAACATAATGTTTTTCCCTATGTCAAGATGGATAACCTAAAAAACAGGACTCTATTTACAAGAAAGTGAAAAAACTATTTGTAATCAGAACAATACTCAAAGATCTACAAGTTAAAATCCCCATATTATAAGAACCCAAGAGGAGAACAGGCCACAGACATTGTATTATTCATATGGCAGTGTATTCACATTAAAAGTACAGATAAGTAGAGATGTATAGTATCAGGTAATGACATTAGATACTGATGAAAATCTCTCAGATTGATTTTAAACTTAATCCTGTTTCATATTTAGAAATAAAGGAACACTCGAAGTTTATCTCCAAAATGTACAATGGAGAAGGAAGTCTACATAAAATAGGCCATGACAACTATCATCACTTCATACTAAAAATGGTGGCCCAAACTAGGGCAAATCCACCTTAGAAAATCAAGAAACTACTTTTTTAAAACTCAGGACTTGTCTACCTGACTGTAAGTCAAAATGTTACCCTATGAAATACAATATATAATGGCCATTCTCTAACTACAGGGAGGCTCAGGTACCACTTGGATGCTTGGAGAAAATTAGAGAAACTGTGACCTGTCCCCAAAAATAGGCACACAAAACTTCAAATATAGCAAGAGATTCATACATCTTCTGAAAGTAAAGAAATCCAAGTCAGAAGGATGTTACCTGGTTACACAGTGACACACAAGTCAGGTAAAGTTGTAAGTTCTTCAATATTTTGGGTTACTTTATACAAACTACCTTTAATAACAGACATAATTATATTAATTTCCCATAAGAATTAGTCATCATCCATAAAATCCTTGGAAATGTCAGGTTCATCAAGAATAACTATGTATCCCAAAATGTTCTTTTCCTTACTCAAGAAAGCTCTAGTCATCACCAAGACTAAAGTTCCTAATGTACAGATAGAAGAATCCTAGGCGCATGAGACAATCAAAATAGGGATGTTCTTCAATGCGAAAAGGCTCCCCATAGGCTCTCATATCAGAAAATCTTTTTACAGTTAAATTAGGAATTACTTAAATTTTAACATTAAATATTATATACTATAACACATATTTTATATGTTATCAGGGTAAAAACAGAACATCTTGTGAAAACTGAAATAAACAAACCTTTAAAAAGTTAGAATAACCAATTTTAGTTCAAATTTATATAGCACTTCCTAACTGGATTTTGTAGACTCTCATTAAGACTTTATCTAGCATTGTGCTGTATTATTACTTCCCCATCAAAAATGAGCTAGACAGAAATTCAGACTCTTTAGTAAATGTTTTAACAAGTAGTTTTATAATAAAACTTGACAAAAGTTCAAGTTACTAAATGTGTTAAAATTTTTTAAACTCTGAAGTAGAGATGACATTATACAGTAGGGAAAAAAACCTCCCCCAAAGCCCCTGTCCAGGAACAACAAGAAGGACATCAAGATGTTCTAAGCAATTTCCTGAATAGCAGGAAATGAAAAGCTGGAGATGCCGAGTGTCTGATCAGTTTACTTTTTTTGTCTAAATAGGCTTACTCATTATTACTGATGAAAGATAACACACATGATATTAAAAACTAAAATCTATTGGTTCGACTGTCATGATTGTCAGTTAATACTCAAGTAGGAACAAAGTTCATTTGGTTCCCTAGTTTTCTGGAGGAAAAAAAAATCTATCTCCTGGACCATTTCAGAACTGCATAACTTTTATTTTACATTACGACCATCAATTGCAGGAAGTTGCTTTCCCAAGTCAGACAATTATATCCACCAAGACAACACTATGCCCAAGTCCATGGTGATGAAAATTTGTTGGTTTTAAAAGGGTCGTGTTTCTTCCTCATGTTCGTAACTCATTCAAATGATTGTTTCAATCATATAAAAATAGAAAATGTGCTGGGAGCCAACCTGGATTTTTTTCTTCCAATGAAGAACTAGTGCAATTTAACTGAAAACACTACTTTAACTTCAAATTTATTTTAATGATATGTACAAGAGTTAACAAATTACAATTAAAATGGAATCAGTTATGTTAATGCCACATAACTTAAAATCATGCAACACTGCATGGTAAAAACAGCTTTGTTCATATACAAAAAAGTATTTTGAGACTCGTGATAGTATATTGAAATTTTTGACATACGCTTTTTGCAAAGAGCATTTTATAAAAATTTAAAGACCTGATTAATCAGTTAATGCACTATTAGGAAAGATAATAAACACATTATTAGTAAAGTGAAATCACAAGCAATTAATTGTAAAATTACACCAGGTACAGGGTTGAATGCAGTCCCATGAAATAAATGTTTGGTTAAGAAAATAGTTTTGAAAAAGATCTCATATTGAAGCATATTACTTTCATCAAATCAGGTTATATAAATCAACAGTCAAGTTTATTCAGTTAAAGAAAATATGCCTATCCTTTCTTATACTCATAAATAAGTATTTATATAGTTTTTATATACAACTGAAGAAAAATTCAATGTAAAAAATATACTGCCAATTCACTTATTATGGTTGAAATAGCTCTTTTTATCTACACACTGAATTGCATTGATGAAAATATCCAATTTAAATCACATTCAACCAGCATAAATATTTAAGCTGAGTATTGTTGTAAACAATAGAGAAAAACAAATTCTTTTATCTCTCATCCCTTGGGTAACACAATCTACTTCTCAGCTTTGAATGCTATAGAAAGGCCCAACATTTAATTTAATCAAATCCAAAACCCACTAGACTTAGAGTAAACAAAGTGAATGTTTTTCAAAGTGCATAATTTCCAACTCATCCACTTGTAATATTTATCCAATTCCAGTTCATCAGCAAGAAAATAAAATGTATGTGGCTATAAAAATACTAAGGAATGTTATTGAAAAGGAAAGGCTATTTGGTAGAAGTAACTACAAAAATAATTAGTTTAAATCTTTGTAAAGCTTTAATGCAAGAACATCAGTACACTTTCTTTCCATAAACCTTAAAGCATGATCAATACCACCTTTCGAGTACTTGAAAAAGTTGCAACAAAGTGTCTCTTTGAAAACTAAGCAAAAAGAATGATCATGCAGGTGTTAATCTGCTAACATTTGGGGACACTGATATCTGTGTTGGGGTGTCATCTCTGGCTCCACTGGTAGCAAGCACAGGCAAGGAGTCATTCTGACATGTAGACGGAGAACCAGTCATGCCAACATTTTCATCTTCACCAGTGTCTGAATCTGGTGTTGTAACTTCACTGTCCTGAAGTCCCAGGATCTCACAAACTGCATGTGGCAATTCCTGAATAAGCAAAATGAAACACAAAACCACCCTTCACTACAGAGGAAAAGTAATCATGAAGTAACACTTCTATTTAAGACTACATTAATACCAGAATCCGAACATTTACTCTATCAGTGTGATTGTTATATATCGTCTCACATCTTCCTTCTTCACTACAAATGAAATCCTAACCACTTTTTTTCATAAGCAGTTCCATGATCTTCTTTTCCAGGTTAAAACTCTCCATCCCACCCTACCACTTCCATAAACATAAGTTTTCTAATATTTAGCACTTATTTCATTCTCCCTATTATAGAATCTTAGATATTAAATGAGATCTTATTTATACCATCCTTCTCCCTAAAGAAAGAAGTGTCTCACTGACATATTTTGGACAGAATAGCTATCAAATAAATGTTTGCAGAAGTGAATCAAAGTAAGTATTTGGAACCATGAACAAACCAAGACACAAAGACCAAACAGGAATGCTCATAAAAATGCAGAAGCCAAAATACATCAGAAGAATGATTTGAAATCAGATCAAACACATCAAATTTGCTTTGTTTTTAGAAAGTACTAAGAGCTTGACTGATACAGTTATAAAGATACAGACTAAATACTACTCATTTAATTATTTCTGATTAATACCTGTCTTTATTGGGGATACCACATTTAATATAAAGTCCTACTCTGTATTCAGACTGGATAATACATCAATACTTAAATTCTACAGCCTCTTTAGTTGTTGCAAAATGTTTTCATTATTTTTGCCATTTTACTATACTATGTTTCTTATCTAGCATAATTAATCGACCATTTTCAATTAAGTGTGATAAAGCCATAATGGTAAACAAAATCCAAGCTAATGCCTGATGCCTGGTTTCAACTTGCTAAAACTGCCATTTATCTTACTTCTACAAAGAAAAATTCTTTCTTGACCTCAACCCACCAAAAGCATACAAATAAAAAACTTTACAATTATTTAAAACACTGCATACCTTGCATTTTACCATCTGTAGAGAAATTGCTTCTGCCTTGCATAGTATATCTTCCACATCAATTTTCATGGACAATTCATTGATATGCTAAAACGAATCCATAAAATAAAATGATAATTGAAACTAAAAGCACTATTATATCCTACTATATAAACAATTTATCACCAGTTGTATTTCACTGCAGATAAAATCCTTAAAATAAAAGTATTCACATACTACAAATAAGCAGGAAATTCAATATATATTTCAGTTTTAAAGTTAAGGAATAGCTAATAAGCTTATGGAACATTAAATCCAGCAGCTGTCCCAAGTCTATTATCTCAAAGTTATAAGCAAAAGACAATTATTTTTTTTAGAAAACTAAACTACATAAAAAAGCATTTGCTGAATTTCCTTTTCTTCCTAATTAGCCAGGTAAAAATAACTGGCCAGTATGTATTCATTGAACTGTCATTCTCAGAGTCAGTTTAGTGTTAAGTGTTACTGATATAATTTAAGTTTTACTCAAGGGATACAATAAAGCTCCAAGGAAATATTTTGTATACTGGTACCACCAAACAAAGGAAAGAGCCAAAATATTAAAATCTAAATTAAAGGAATAACTACCTTTAGTATTTCATTAAAGCCATAATGCTTTTCCATTATTTGTTGCTTTTCTGATTCCAGAACAGCACAGCAGAGAAGAAGATGGAAATTTTTACATGGCAGTTCAGTCCACATCACCTATAAAAAACATTACTATTTAGTAACCTACATCAATTCTAAAATATTTTCCTCACAGACACAATGCTGAACTCTGAATGACTTCAATTCAAAGCAGAAGTTGCCTAGATGGGGTAGACCACTGTTTTTCTTGTTAGGAAATGAGGAGTGGAGAAATCTTACCTTCACCTACACAGTTAACTAACATCAGGTTATGTGAATATGATGAATTCCAAATGTGGCCGTTTAGGTAACTATAATAAGCAAATCACTGAGCCTAACTGATATGATAGATGATATTAATTAGGAAGCTACATCCATGGGGGGACCTGGGTGGCTCAGCTGTTGGGCGTCTGCCTTCCCAGACAGTCTCAGAGTCCCAGGTTCGAGCCCCACATCGGGCTTCCTGCTCAACGGGAGGCCTGCTTCTCCCTCTCCTGCTCCCCTTGCCTGTCTCTCTCTGTCAAATAAATAAAATCTTAAAAAAAAAAAAAAAAAAAAAGCTATATCCATGAGTTTAAGTCTAAAGTACAAGGTTAGAGGCATTTTCAGTATTTTCCTGACCCTCAGTTTCTCACTTTTAAATCACCTTCAATCTCGGGGGGGTGGGGAAAAAAAGCTAAATCATGGCTATAAAAGAAAAAAAAAACTTCAGTTAAATCAAAACCTCCCAGAGATAGCTCT
This sequence comes from Spilogale gracilis, assembly GCA_004023965.1. NCBI lineage: Eukaryota > Metazoa > Chordata > Mammalia > Carnivora > Mephitidae > Spilogale > Spilogale gracilis. The sequence continues at coordinate 42,581 of PITA01009148.1, read as the reverse complement.
ACATTATATTACATAACACAGAGTATCTGATTGTGACAAAAACCGAATCAACTATCCAAAATTTATACCAAACTGTATAAAACATTTGATCAATAGCTGCACTTCTTAAATAAAGATAAATTGCCTCAAATTTAAAGCCTTAATTTTCTATTAATGTACATAACAATATCTTCTCTGGAAAGCATAAGTAATACTGTTAGAGCATACCTGAAATGTTTTTACTTGTTTCATCAGAATAAATAAAACTAAATAATTTTCAGACTAAATCCAATTTCTAGAAGTTTAATTTACAATGCAATTAACCTCAAAATCTTCATTAAAAGGCTCAATTTATCTGGTAAACAGATTGAGGATTACTCTAGATAATCCTTTAAAAAAGAATTGAGATACTTATTTAACCAAACTGATAACTTTAAACTGTGATTCCATACAGAGAACAAACTGGTGGTTGTCAAAGGGAGAAGGGGAATGGGAACGCGGGAAAACTGAAAGGGATTAAGAGGTACAAAATCTCAAGTTATAAAATAAACAAGTCACGTGGATGTAAAATACAACATAGGGAATATAGTCAATAGTGCTGTCATAACTTTGCATGGTGACAGATGGCAATTTTACTTAAATGGAGAGCATTTCATGATGTACATAAACACTGAATCACTATGTTGTACATCAAACTAATAATACTATTTATGTCAACTATACTCCAATTTATAAGTAAATTAAAAAATATGATGTCAGCAATATATTTACTGGAAAATTAGGATGTAATAATTGTGTTTTTCTGCTTATCAAACCACCGAGATTAAATTTCATAATGATCCTCAAAAATAAATCATATTAAATTAAATATGATCCCAGCTCAAGAACATGTGAATTTTACTTCTAATTTTAAACAGAAGTCATCCCACACAAAGCAATGATCCTTTCAAATTAGCACATCCCTCTCTCTAATACTAGCATGGTGGCCTAAAGTATAGGAATTAATTTCCAGCTGTAAAAGCCTTAGAGGATACAGGGGTTCCACTATATATATGACGATTTATTATCCAAATGGATTATTTCCCCCATTCCTTTTCCTTGGGAGAATTTCTATGATCTCCTGCCTTCATAAAGGTAAGGTAGCAATTAGTCATTACACATTCTATTTTTTTTTAAAGGTTTTTTTATTTATTTGACAGCAAGAAACACAGCCAGAGAGGGAACACAAGCAGGGGAGTGAAAGAGGGAGAAGCAGGCTTCCTGGCCGTGCAGGGAGCCCGATGTGGGGCTCAATCCCGGGTCTCCGGGATCATGTACTGAGCTGAAGGCAGTCGCTTAACCAACGGAGCCACCCAGATGCCGCCCATTACACATTCTATTTTAAAAGCACACTGATCTGTTAACAATTAACATGTCTGAAAAGGAAAATAATAATTTTCTGTTTTTCAAGTTACCCTGGGTCCAAAATGAATAAAAGGATATACATTCATGAATATCCTCTAGAGTTGGGGACAGGGATATGGGACTTGGGGTGGAGATTAAAGAAGATGTTAGCTGTATCTTTCTTTCTCTTGGAAAAAAAAGAAAAACTAGAAGTAAATATTGCAAAATGTTTACATATGTTAAATATGGATGGTGGGATGTTTATTTTTTAATCCACAATTATGTTCCACCTCCTCAACCCCACGTAATTAGCTAAGGTAATTAGGTCAGAGTTCAAGCTGACTGTGAGTGATTAAACGTGGCCTTTCGTACCTTTGGTGTGCCCATTCTGAAAAATAATCATCTCTCACCTCTTCTTCAGAGTAATTTGGCAAAATTTATCAACAGCCTTAAAAACTGACTAGGTCTTTAATACAGAGGTATCTAGAAATTTATTCTAAGGGCATCTTCAGAGGTATATATGAAAACTTGATTATTAAGATACGTGCCTTAGTGTTAAGTATGATGTTGGTTCCAACATCATTGATGCAATCAAGCAAAATATCTATCAGGTAGAAACTAAGTAAATGGCTACATATTTACAAGATGTTTGCTATATTACTCTTAGTATTTTTCTCTACCTTAAAGTTCTTTAAAAAAGCAAAACACAAAGCAGCTCCCTCCCAATACTTCAGTCACTACAAAATGCCACCTCAACTACCTGCCTGTCAAAACTTTCCTGAACTCTATACAAATCTGCAACAGAATGGAGAAGAGCCTCACATAAAGTGAAGCCTCCCAAGGAAAGAACACAGTTACCAACAGTTTAGAAAAGTGTCTCTAGGAAATCTAGTGGCCCTAAATCTCATGAGGATTGTGATTTATAAAAATGCTCCAAAGACCAAATACTCAACTCAAGATCATTAAGGAAAGACCACAAAACCAACAGAATTTTGTAAGATACATGCTTTAGAAATTTCAGTTAGGCTATTATAATCCATTTATACTCTACAGAATAAAGCTTCTTTCCATAATAAGTATTACATTTGTATAATAATTTAAGAACTTACCTCCCATAATCGAAGAATATCTAGAAAGCTAAATTCCCTTTTAAATCTGATTAAAAGCCATCTGAAGCAAAAATAAAGGTATCCAGAGTCCTGAGATTCTATACAAAAAGAAAAAAAACATATATATGGCTTACTCTTATGCTAATTATCTCAGAATACAGTAATCTATTCCAAACTCAAATTTTTCTATGCAGTTTAAGCTGTTAGAAAGTCTTACTGTCTTCTACTAATTCAAAGAAACAATTCAAATTTGTTTAAAAGAAAACCATAAAATAACAAATAATTCATTTTATGAATAAACTGTTTTAAGGCATAACTGTACAAAGACAGTTTTGTCTCACACTTTTATGCCTCAAAAGAACTCAGGCAACAGTGACAGGGTATACATATCTTTAAGACCATTCTTTAATTTTTTTCTCTCTGTATATTACCCTACAGTTTGCTGGATATATAATTTGATTCACTACACTTACCTAAGTAACTGCAAAATCCACTGTCCAACAATCGAAGTAAGGTACTTAGTTGAATTAGCTGGGTCTTCATGCCTTGCATTTGTTCTTCAAAATTTTGATGCTTTAAAGGGAAATAAATGTCACTACATAAATAATACTTCAATAAATATTTTATATTATAAAATCACTGATATCTAAGCCATGAGTTTAAGGACAAATGCAGGACTTATAACACACTGGTTATATTTTTTTTAAATCACAACAAATTTAAAAAACTAACACAACATTAAAAAGGAGGGAAAGAGATCCTTGTTCTCTACGGATTATTTTTTTTCCTCTATTCATTTCACCTAGATAAAGAAAAATGCAGAGCTACAGACTGATAGCCTGATTTCTTACATCAAATAAGAAACTTGGTGAAACAAACACACACCTGGGCAATAAACTTTTATCAAATCGCCTTCATTGTTAAATATTTCCTCAAATCGTCATATAAAATAAATTTTAGCTATTGCATATATCTTATTTGGAAGAACTAATCATTTTAATTATTTCCTAAATTTGATGACATTGGGGAATCTGTGAAGTCAAAACTATCTTCATGACAACTCTAAAATCCTAACATGCACTTTGCATTTTAAATTCTCCCACAAGGGTAAAGGCTATATGAGGAGTGATATCGCAGTAGACTGAATACAGGGAAGATATGAAAATTCAGATGTCTTCTATTAAACTAGACATCAAAGAAAATGGAAAACAATCCGTCTTCTCAGTAAATTGTTTTGGAAAAGTTATTTTCATTAAAAAATAGTATTATAGGGGTGCCTGGGTGGCTCAGTTGGTTAAGCGACTGCCTTCGGCTCAGGTCATGATCCTGGAGACCCGGGATCGAGCCCCATATTGGGCTCCCTGCTCGGCAGGAAGCCTGCTTCTCCCTTTCTCATTCCCTGTTTGTGTTCCCTCTCTCGCTGTGTTTCTCTCTGTCAAATAAATAAAATCTTAAAAAAAAAATAGTATTATATATGTTAAAGTATAAAAGGTTTATTGTTATTTTTTAAATAATATATAGTTCACAGTATGAATTTTTCATATAAACATCAAGAGATATAATCTACAGAAACAAATGCTCTCAGAGTCCTCAACAGTATCTAAGAGTGTGAAGGGGTCCTGAAATCACAAGGTGTGTGAGAATTGCTATGGTTTATAAAATTTTAAATACTCTGTAAAGTTGAGTAGACTCCCTACCAAAACTTTAGTCAAGGGTTGGGAGCTGGGTAGAGAGGCTAAAATAATTGGAAGTCTCGTTAGATCATTCTAATCTCTTTTATCCATGTGCCCCAATCCCTCTATGGTGACCGCTATCCTATGCTTATAAAAAGCCTAAAGTCAACATTTCTTCCTTCAAACTTCTATTTAAGTTTTGGAGACAAAGCACCATTCTTGGTGAAAAATAAAGTAAAATTTTTAAAGCTACTGATTTTCAAAAAACTATTCCTTAGGTGCCCAGGTGGCTTAGTCAGTTGATTTAGTCTTGATTTCAGCTCAGGTCATGGTCTAGGATCATGGGATCCAGCCTCACACAGCGGGGGTGTATGCTTGAGATTTGCTCTCCCTCTTCTTCTGCCCCTCCCCCAGCATAATTTCTCTCTCTAAAATAAATAAATCTTAAAAAAAAAAAAAAAAAAGCTGATTTCTCCTTTGTGCCTTAAAGAACTAGTTTACTAGACTGGCACAAGCCTTTGGGATATTATTTCTTCACACTTACCACATGGACCTATAAAGGAAAGACAAAATCAACTCTTTGATTAACAGCATCATTTTCATTATGACAGCCAAAGGCTAGAGTAGGTCTGGTAGTACCAACATGGCACAATCTGCTATAAAAAGAAGCACTCCCCAAATGACAGCTACTTTGGAAAAGTAGCTACTCTGGGAGAAGGAAAAATGAGATCAACAATGGATATACAAATGGCTTCAACTGTATCTATAAAATAAATACATGTGTGTATATAAATACATATGTCTGTGTGCAAATACACATAAACTGTATATACATCTACATCTGTATATGTCTGTATACCTGTATATATATCTGTATATCTTTATGTATTATACATAGGTGTGTATATATGTGTGTATATGTATACACACACACACACATATATGGGGAGAGACATGAGGAGAAGGAAGGGAAGAACTAAATTGTATGGCAAAATGAATGGTTGATATAAAAAAGATCATTAGGTCATTTTGCTAATCTTTCCATAATATTTCCATAATAGACACATAGCCTATGCCTACACCTACATCAGACATGAGTAAATATAATAAAAGTAAATCTATGGACATTAGGTGCAGTCATCACAAAAGAAATAAAAACTTACATGAAATAAAGCTGTAAAACAAAAAGAAGGAGTGAAATGGCAGTATGGATTTAAGGACACCAAACTAACAGCAATGCATTAAAAAATAATCATGCAGATTATTTTGATTGCAAAATATGACCCTTTTATTCAAATAAAACAAAAATATTAGTAGACAATATATTACAAGATTTTTTTTAGAATAAAGACTAGAAAAAAATCCCCAGACCATCCTCAATGGAAAAGGCAAACACAGAAAATATTTACTATGAAAAAGAAAGAATTTGAACCTTCAGACACAAAAATGACAGACTATAAAGTATATACTACAGATGTTCAGAAAAGTCTTACATTTGAGACCTAAATATATGCACAAGTACGTACATACACAGGCACGTATGCATGTGTGGGGGGACATCATAAGCCAATTTTTTGAACATGTCAATATTGGCTCAATTTTATGAAAGTTATTATTGTAAAGATCTATAGTATGTTCATGTTAAATTTTTTGGAATACTTACTATAAGTAAAGGTCTAAACTAAGCACTGGGGAAATATTCATGTGTTTATTCTACAAAAATCTGTTGCACAAAAACTGCATGTTGGCATTAGAAAAATTCTGGAAGCATACCGAAAAACTAATTAAACAAAGACATGGCCCTTTTATCAAGGAACATACTAGCTCTAGTGAAAAGAGGATACACAACAAAAACACAAAAAAGGCAGACAACAGTTTTTATACAATTAGTATCAGTTGTACAGACCTTCATAACAAATGCCTCGGATTTCTAGAGCACTTGGGAGTAAATGGAACTAAGAAGGCAGGTAAAATCAATCAATCAAAAAGGTAAGGAAGACAAACTATGATATTAGCAGATTACTGCAATTAATAATCTTTCCAAATAATCCAAAATATTAATTCATGTTCATGACTATGTACTCTGAATACTTACTAAATAACAGTAAAAGGTATTTTTAAAACTATCAAAATCTTATCAAATATGCATTCGGAAAAGAAGAAGTGAGGGTGAGTTGGAACCATGGATATAACAGACTTGAAGAAATAGATAAAAGTGGGAAAAGCTGGAAGGGAAAAGAAAAATTGGCAAGCAAGAGGGGAAGAACAGAAGTACGGAAAAAAGAGAAGGGCACTTCTTCTAAACTCCACATTTGTATCCCAGAAAATGAATTAAACCCTATATTACAGGGAAACATTGTATATGATTACATATTCAAAATCTTTATCCCCTGCAAGCCATTTGAATACCCAACATCAAAGTCCAGCATCAAGTATATTAGTTTTTCTCTGAAATGTACAGTGACCTATATAGCCAAGTCTTTGGATTTCATATGCCTTTATCTACTTTTAACTCTCTGCTGTTTTTTCTTTCTAGTAGATTACTTGAGAAGATTATTTTGTTTGCCTGTTAATACTCTTTGTGCTATTGTCCCAGAATTCTGTCTCTAAGTTATTACCAATAGATACAATGTTCTCTGTAATAATATGTATACGTAAACATAGTTCAACTCTAATAATCACATGCTTCTGAGAAAATGAATTACCAAGGAAGTGTCACTGTTACAAACAGTTTTCAAACAGATCTAGAAGAAAAATCAGATACTATAATGACAAAATCCAAAATGTTCACAAAAAGTAAGGATATTACTTGGCATGACTAAGCTTTGTCTCCAAAGCAGATAATATGAAAGTTCAACTACTTCACAAGCACTGAATTCATCTATTCCATCAATATTCTATGACTCACAGCTCTTCTGCAGAACACAGGCATTTACTGATATTAAGTTCTGATTATCCCTATGCTACAGGCACTTACTATCTACTTTTTGTATTAAAAACAATGTCCATATTTTCAAGTCCTTTGGAAAGGCTATTTAAAAAAGAAACAAACTACATGGAGCAATTCTTTTTAAGTTTCCCCATATCTGTCTAAATACAAACATCAATCTTATATAATAAGATTATACAACAAAAATTTTCAAAATTAGTTTGATTAAAGGAAGGAACCCCTGTTCTTACCATTTGATCCATATAGGAGGCAAAGCACCAAAAAGCATCCACTTCATTTTCCATCACATATAAAAGAGGGGAAAGTAAGTCACTCATTCCCTGAACATACCCTAAGAACAAGAAAAAAAAAAATCATGTCTCTGAAAACCTAAGCTTTATGTATCCTTCTGTGCATATGACCATGATTTCACTTAAAACTTCACCTTCTCTTTGCTTTCAGAAACTGGTAGATAATGACATTTACCAAGAAAAGAAAATAAACAAGGAGGAAGTCTAGCAATCAGTAAGAAAAATGAGTTTAGACTGAGATGTCAAGCAGATAGATAGCTGCTATTATGTGTCTTAGTGTAGATATCATTATCAAGAATGGGTAATATTATTAAAAAACAATAAGCAAAATTACTACAATAAAGAAGAGGGGTGAAGAGAAAACTCAGGGAACATCAATGGTAAGAGTATATACTCAAAGGACATTTGACAAAGAGTAGTCAGAAGAGGGGTGGAGGGACGGGGAATCAAGGGAGAAGTGTTGTAAATGTCAAGGGGAAAAAATTTTCAGGACCCAAGCGGACAACAGCACCTAACTGCCAAGAATAAGCCAAACAAGAATGAAAAAGGGTCCAACTGCTTTAGCCACCAGCTCACTGGTAATCTAAACCAAAAGAAGTCATAACAAAATTATGTACTTCTTTTAAGTACTCCTATCTATGTTCTTGCCTTTCTTGTTATTCTATGCACAACGAATGCTAACAACAGGGCTTAATCCAATTAATACTCTGTACCTGAAACTATCACAAGAGAAAGGTGGTTACTTTTCTCATGATGTTGCTATAATTTCTCAGGCATGATAATTATAGCCCATGATTAAAAAGGAAAACTGGAATGTTAAAGAATCAGGCCCCTCACTTTAAAAGTCTTCGTTTTGCTTTCTACCAGAACATGTTGGGCTTCTTATTTTTTACTTTTATTTTTTTTTAAGATTTTATTTATTTGATAGAGAGACAGTGAGAGAGGGAATACAAGCAGGGGGAGTAGGAGAGGGAGAAGCAGGCCTCCTGTTGAGCAGGGAGCCCGATGTAGGGCTCCATCCCACTGGGATCATGACCTGAGCCAAAGGCAGATACTTAGCGCTCTCTTATTTTTTAGTTCCACCTAATAAAACTCTCAAATTCTTTTTTAACTGTTTAACAACTGATTTTGGATTTAAGACAAACATTCTTGAACCAACAAAGGGGCAAAAGTTCATACTATGCCGTTTTACACATATTATCATTCAACTTTGGTAACTTACACAGAGATTTTTTTTTTTTTTTTAAGATTTTACTTGTTTATTTAACAGTGAGAAAAACAGCTAGAGAGGGAAAACAAGCAGGGCGAGTAGGAGAGGGAGAAGTAGGCTTCTTGCTGAGCAGGGAACCCGACACAGGGCTTGATCCCAGGACTCGGGATCATGACCTAAGCCAAAGGCAGATGCTTAACAACTAAGCCACCCAGAAGCCCCAAGATTTTTTTTTTTTTAAATTCCAAGGTAGCTTGAAGTCATGGAAAATAGTCTTTCACATGTAAGTCCAAAGTTTACATTCTTATCCTTTCACAAAAACTGATATGCACTGAAGCCATTATGAGAGTATATATTTTAAAGGGAAGAGGATATTTCTGCAAGAAATGATACACAATTCTACATCTCTCTTCCTATTTTGGCACAAAACTTTAACAAAGGAAGCATGTAGCCCAGTCTCTTGAGAAATCTCAGATTAGAGGTATAACACAGAGATAATTCAGATTACTTCAGGATCTCCCTGCAAATGAAAGATTATGTAATCTCCGTCTGTTCTGAGCCTCTGCCCCATCATCTACTGCTAAGTTTCTATCAACCTAAGTCACCCTGTGAAAAAGTATGGCTCTACTCACATTAGCATGAAAGAACACTTGGGTTGCCATGGTGGGTACCAAATTATTACAGTACCAGGGATAACATTCAGAGACAAGTGCCAGGAAAAAATGGCATAGGACACAATATCTAAATGTAAGCATTTCTACAAATTAATCATAGACTTTTTAAAACATCATGCACACTTGTGATTATTAGATCTGTCGACCTGACTAGGCCTCAGGATGCTCAGAAGCCTGATAAAGCATTATTTCTGTGAGAGTCTGGAAGGTGTTTCTAGAAGAGATTAGCATTTGAATGCGGAACTGATGAAAGTAGCTGGCCCTCCAGAATATAGTGGGCACTACCCAGATCATGGAGGGCCTGAAAAGAATAGAAAGATGGAGGAAGGCTAAATGTGCTCTCGGCCTGGCTTTCTGAGCTGAGCCACTGATGTTCTTCTGCCATGGTTCTCTACACCACTGGTTCTCCTGGGCTTCAATTTGAAGACAACAGATTGTCAGACTTCTCAGTCTCCATAATCATATGAGCTGTAACACCTTAGAAGAACCTTTTTCTTTCTCTGTGCATATATGTTAAAATATATAATAAATATAGTAAATATAAATATATAATAAATATATATAAGCAGAAATAAAATATATAAACATACGTAACCTTAATGGTTCTGTTCCCCTGGAGAACCCTAACCAAAAAACACTGAAAAAAAGAAGAGGGGTGCCTGGGCAGCTCAGATGGTTGAGCATCTGCCTTAGGCTCAGGTCACGATCCTAGTGTCCTGGGATGAAGCCCTGCGTTGGGTTTTCTGCTCAGTGGAAAGTCTGCTTCTCCCTCTCCATGATCTCTCTCTCTCAAATATATAAAGTCCTTAAAAAAAGAACAGGTTGGAAGGAAGACTAAATTGTCATCAGCACTTTCTACATGTCAATGACATAGTGAAAGCAATAACAAATATAAAGCCTAAACCAATTGAAGCATGAAAGAAATCTGATCTGAATCCAACAAAGTGCTAAAGAGTACTACTTTACTGGGTCTGACTGCATATAGTCTACAGTAAAAATATTTCAAAGTGTGCTATTCAAAAGATTTACAAAGCACCTTTGGTCTGGGAATAAAATTTTTTTATTAGAAAGTTACAATGAATAAAGATTTCTAAGAAGCTAATTTAATCATTTAAGCCTTCAGCTTTCATATGGGATCACTACCATATTTCTTATACAAGTCTTAGCTAAAGCAAGTAGTCAAATTAATCTTCATACTCTAGTTGCTTTTAATCTTTTTTATTTTACACATTATGTTCCTTGGGGTATGTCATGAGTTGTGGGGGTGGAATTAATGTACAAATTCCTTTTAATTAAAGAAAGATTAAAGCTGTTTAAATTAGTATTCAGTGACACTAAGATCCTGCAGCAGTGCTGACTGATGCACATCTTAATCAGCACTACTACAATTTCTCAAGTAGTTCCCTAAAATTATTTTCATAGCAAATTTTTTTCAGGGGGGGAGGTGTGAGAAATGAACTCCTTATCATCCTAGTGTACACTTTCTTTCACTGAAAAGAAAAGTTTCCCTTACATGCAGGTCAATTTTCAGGTTAACTGAAGCTTAGCCCTTAGAATAAGCAAATAAAAAATAGTAATCTTAGGAGTTGGAAATAATTTTTTTTTAAATTACACAGTCTCTGCCTTCTTACAGTATTCTGAGTATAATTCAATGTTTAATTGGCTATTTAGGATCATCATTTTATATATATTTAAAAGCTTACCTCCCACAGAAATATCCTAAGCGTAGTATCTTTGCACTAACTAAAAATTATTCTTCCTTGAGTTCTTCCATCTGCTTTTGGTAATTTCTGTTTCCTTCTTCACTATTAATGAGATTATATTCAATGTAAATACACCTATACCTCATCTACATGGTCTATGAAGCCAAAAAAAACTCAGTATGATAGAATTACCTACAAGAGTAAATTTATAGCCCAGGTTATTTTGCCATGGTAAAAGATGAGAAATTTGGTACACTGCTTTATGAAAACAAGGTACCTTGGCTCCTCACAAGGCCAGAGTTCTTAACAGGAACCTTGGCTACATTTCAGATAACTTAAGTATATGACAAGAAAGAATGAGACATTAATACAGACAAATGAAGACAGCAATCTACCCAGTTAGCTGGTCTGGGACTGTGCTCTGAAAAAACTGAGCATTCAGGAACTCCTAAGAATATGCATGAGTTCCTATTTCAAAATTATCACCTGAGAGTACAAGACAATGCCCCTTGTTTCCTAAGACAATGGTCCTAGTCCCTATAGTAAAATGGCAATGGGTCAGGGTGGTAGATGTGTAGAGATAAAAATAACAGACTGAAATAAACACCTGAGTCTCTACCCCCAGTCCAATATTTACTACTTCTGCAACCTTGAGTCACTCTGTAAAACAATAACTCCTAATATCGGGAGTATTTCCCCACTTCTGCAAAAGGCTGCTATTAGTAACGAGTCAAAATCAAGTATGACAGCACTTTAACCTGAAAAGCACTCTACCAATATGTTTTCACTGATCCAATCTGAGGTGTGATAGATAAGGACTGGCGAAATTTTACATTTTAAAGAGAAATCTCTGGTTTTCAATTTACTGTCACTGAAGAGGCTGATGCTTCAAGATCCATAAAAGAGTTTACATCTTCCCCTTACATATAAAAGAGGAATTCACATAGATACAAACAGTGAGGAAAATGTACCATAACTGAAGGTTCATTTAGGTTTAATAGGCTAAATATCCAATTGCCTTCTCCAAAAGCTGTCTCAAGCTCCATTAAAATACTCTGGAGAATATCTATTTCCATTATTCTCTACTTGGGAATCACTCACATGGTAGATAACTCAGAAACTTTTCCATTACTTATACTTACTTAAAGGCTGGTGATTAAAGAAACAGCTCAAGTTCTTACTCCTTAAAATATTCCTTATATTTTCTCCCCCTTAACGCTTCCTTATGCAATCTGCTACTGCTCCTACCTGCCCATCTTGCTAACCCATTTTCGTAGGAAACACACTTACCAAGAAAAGAGAGTGAAGTTCTACGGGGCCTAGATAATATTCATCTGCATGGCTTGTCCAAGAAGATATTTCCTTCACAAGGAAGGAAAATATTTCAAACAAAGTTTCCCAAACTTTCTCAGTTCACACTCCATAATGTCTTAGTAATTTTTTCTAAGGCACCCCAAGGCTCAAAGAAATAACTAACATTTCCATTTATTAAGTACTTAGATCCAAACAACTTAATACCTATTTATGTCCTACAAACTTAGCACCTGTTGGGCACTGTACTACTTCTCAAACCTTGGAATCTAACTGGATACCACCACCCTCATTTCCTGTCCCTCATCTATTTTCACATAATACTTGGTCATCACGACAAGGCCAGAAGTCTTGCTTTGCAAAGCTATAACTTCAACAGGAGGAATGTGGAGATCTAATGCTGAAACTCTGAACTACTTCAGTGAAGACTTAGAGCAGTATCCTTACAGATGTCACTAACTTCCTCAAAAATTTAAAATATCCCACATTGCCCGATGAGTATGCTGTGGGCAACCTCAGTGCACAATCTGGGGATCACAGCCTTCCAAGTTTCTAGTCCCATAGAACCACCTCTACAAAACTAGCCCACAGAGCTGTTACATATGTCTAACAGGTTAGTATATTTAAATTCCAAAATAAATATATATAAATCTTTTAAAATTAGGATATGAGAACTTACCTAAATCAAAATCATACATACAGTAGGTCATCAAAATGTCATGAAGCAAAATCAACCCTGGATTATCTTGGCCTTCATAAAATTTGTTTGTTCGATCTGTTCTGTTAACATCTTTTTCTGAGAAGGAAAATCATCATATATTTGAAAATTTTTCAAAAAACAGACTTTTATTAAGCTTACATCTTACAGGAACAAAATTCTTTTTCTTGCTATTAATTTCACTCTTGCTAACCTTTCACTTAATGAAAAAAATTCATCAAATTCCATTTCAGATATGCAATAAAGACTGTAGAATATTTTTCCAAAATAAGTCCACTTCCTCATGGGTATATTTTCAAATATTTTTCAACTCTGATCTAAACACAGAAATTTTTCAATAGCAGAAAACAAATTTAGTTAATGAAAATTAACACCAATAATTCACATTAGCTAGCAATAAAAATGCCAGTTATGGAGGCATGTGATAGGCACTATTACTTGAAAACAATAATAAAAAAAAGCTACTATGCAATCAACTGTAATCAGAGATTTGTTTCATTCATATTTGCTTCATTCATTATCAACTTCTTTGTCATGTTCCATAATCATCTTCAGGACAAATTATTTCTTCTCATATATACGCTATTCAGTTTAGATATTGGTATAAACACTTTATTTTAACTTTGAAAAAATAAAAACCCACATTGTGCTAGAAATGATTTCATGACATTAAAATAGGTCTGGAAACCTCACCATGAGTGTATCCCAAGTTGTACTGACAATTCAATTCACAAACACTGATAACTGTTAAATGCAGCTTATTGTGGAAGGCTATCCCTCAGTAAATTATTTAAAGAAACTCAAAGTGTTTATAATCATTTCTGTTTAAAAGTTAGAATTGACTTTTTCTCCTCCCCGCCCCCCATTAAAATGAATAAAGTGAAAACATTCTCAATACAGGTACTCCTGCTTTTCAGAAGTTTGGATCATACCACTTCACTTTTACAAAAGACCTACATTGGTACCTGTTTTCACTAACGAAAAGAAATTCAAAGATTTTCACTTTTACAAAAAAATGATGAAAAGTGAAAATAGCATTCAGGGTTTGTTTTGCAGTGAACTGTTACTGAGGCAGGACTTGCCCCGAGCAGCAAGAATGGCCCCACCACACTCATTCCCTAGGACCTCCACTGAACACCTTAGCATCAAGTCCCCACAGCTCTGAACTATGTTTGTGGGTATCTGTGCTGTATCTTGATTGATTGTGTGTATTTGTTAGCAAAGAGCCTAAAACAGGTTATTTTTTGGGTCTGGGAATGCTTAAAAAAATCTTCCATGTAAGCCAATAGTAATTATTTCTTTGCTTTATACCATGCAGACTTATGAAAGGTGTCACAGAACATTCTACTTTCAGATAGCATGGTAAACCTGTACTTGTGAAGAAATGGGGAGGTATTATACAATAGAGTTGAATCTAACAATGGAAGATGACATGGATTTAGACTCTGTAAGGGCATTTAAAAAAAATATGAGAATATTATGGCTTTCCATTAAAATACACTGTATTAGATTTAATAAAAGCAAGTACATATCTATAGAACTGTAGATATGTTTCTCAAACAAAGAAAAGCAATACCAAAAAAAAAGCATAAGGAATGTAAAATTTCATTTAAAAACATCAAAATGGGGCACCTAGGTGGCTCAGTCGTTAAGTTTCTGCCTCAGGCTCAGGTCACCATTCCAGAGTCCCGGGATTGAGCCCCGCATCAGGCTCCCTCCTCGGTAGGACGCCTGCTTCTCCCTTTCTCACTTCCCCTGCGTGTGTTCCCTTTCTAGCTGTGTTTCGCTCTCTCAAATAAATAAAATCTTAAAACATAAAAACATTTTAAAAATTAAAAAAAATAAAAACATCAAAATGGCAGCACCTGGGTGGTTCAGTTGATTAAGCACTTGCCTTCCATTCAGGTCATGATCTCAGGGTCCTAGGAAAGAGCCCGGCATTGGGCTCCCTGATCAGCAGGGAGTTGGCTTCTCCCTCTCTCTATGCCCCCTCCCCTCCCTGCTCGTGCACTCTCTCAAATAAGATCTTTAAAAAATAAACATCAAAATGTTTCATTCTCAAATCAGTGTTAATAAACGAGTACATAAGTTTATTTTTTATTAACTCAGGCACAATTTACAGTCATGACAATACAGAATATCTGCTTAAGAGATGGGTTTTTTTTTTTTTTTTTAATTTATTTTACAGAGAGACATCACAGGTAAGCAGAGAGGCAGGCAGAGAGAGAGGAGGAAGCAGGCTCCCTGCTGAGCAGAGAACCTGATGCGGGCCTCGATCCCAGGACCCTGAGATCATGACCTGAGCCGAAGGCAGAGGCTTAACCCTCTGAGCCACCCAGGCGCCCAAGAGATGGTTTTTAACATGGTAAAAATTTTGTATCCTGATGAACCTATCCGCATTTCTTTCCTCTTGTATATTTAGAAATGACAGGCCAGGCAGAAAACAAAAAGGGATCAAATGATATATAAAAATATTTCATAAGGAAAGTACTTCTAGCAACTATTTCTAGAAAGAAAATTAGTACTTAAGTTTGGGGGGGGGAGCCCTCATTAAATCCAACTCTCCATCAAACTTGATTTAGCCAAAGAAGACTGAAGAAAACACAACCCTATCAACAGACCCCATTTTTATATTCACCATCATTAACCTCAAGTGGGCCCCTAATGCTGCCTGGCAATCATGCTTAATTTCCTTCATGAATTCCTTGTTCCCACTCATATAACTATTTTATATCTTCTCCTTTGTCCTCAAGTCTCCAACATGTTATCTTCTCCCAACCCTAGCTCTCAGATTAGGCCCTTGCTTCCTATTTCTGAGAAAATGGAAGGTATTCAAAGAAAATGTACACAGGATCCTGCTATTTTAACCACCTAGCTGCATTTGTATTCACAGTTTCCTCCCCTCCTATCACTCTAGAGCTTCCATTAATAGTGATTAAGTCCAACCCTCCTCCAAAATGCATGAAATCCAACCTCTAGTAGCTGCCCAAGGATAATGCCCTAGTTAATTCTTGTCTCCCTCTCTAGTTTTATGAGTTTTTCTTCCTACTCGATCCATTCTCACCTAGCTTTCAAAAAAACTGTTGTTTCTCTCATCTTCATAAAAACCTGGTAACCTCACTTTCCCCTCTAACAGCAGCCCATTTGTCTCTGTTTAGAGCAAAACTTCTTACAAGAGCTGTACTGTCTCCAAATTCACTCCTCCTGTTTCCTCCTGAACTCACTCCAATCAGGTTGTCACTTCCTCCACTCCACCAAAACTCTCTAATCAAAATCTCCAGTGATCTCCTTATTACCTTACACAATGGTGAATCCAAGTATTCAACTCACTTGACATTCAGTCATTCGTTCTTGAAATACTTTCTTCACTTGATTTCCAGGGAAAACTCTCTGGATTTCCTCTTTTTTCTCTGGCTCTCTTCTGAGTCTCTTTTGCAGATTTCTCCTAATTGTTCCTACTTATCAGTAAAAGTACCTCAGGGCTCAGTTCTTGGACCCCTACTTTTCTAAATACATCATTCCTTTGGCAATGTCATCCAGTCCCCCACCATCTATATGCTTAAGACCTCTAAATTTCTATCTCCGCTCCTATCTCTCCCTTGAATTCCAGCCCTATCTACGTCCTACTGTACATATTAATACAGGGACATCCATTAGGCATCCTCACAATTAAACATGTACAAAACTAAGTTCCAAATATTCCCTTCCAAACATGCTTCTCTCAGAGTTTTCCATTTCTTAATAAAAAGCCCAAAACTCTATTCCTTCAGTTACTCACCTTAAAAACTCTGAGGGTCACTCTTGACTCTTTGCTTCTCTTATCCAACACTTACACACACACACACACACATTAAACTTTCAAAATACATATAGAAACCAACACTGAACTCTCCCAACCATTCAATCCATGCCACTCGTCCCATTCACTTCACTCTAGCCACAGCAGTCTCCTCCTTCCTCTTCTTCAAACGTATGGAGGCCCTGAAGCAGACACAAGTCTAGACCACACTGTCGTTCTATGCTCAGACTGCCCTTTGCCCAGACAGCTGCATAGCATAGACTGTTTCTTCAAGTTTCCACTCAAATCTCACTCACTCAATTGCTAAGCCCTCTGTATCAAGCAAGCATCATCCCTCCCCTTAATTATAGGAATAACCTCATATGATCTTTTTATTTCCTCCTCTGCCCTCCACAGGTATTCTCCAGACAAGAGCCAGAGTGATTTGTTCAAAAGTCAGATCATATCACTCTCCCACTGAAAATCCTCCAGTGGCTTCCCCCATACTCAGAGGAAAAGCTCGCGTCTTTACAATGAATTACAAGGCTCTATGTGATTTGTACTTATTCCTGCACTAGTTTCTCTAACCTCATTAGTTTCTACATTCTACTCCAACTCATTCTAACCATATTTACCTCCCTGCTATACTTTAAACATGCAGAGACCCTGGGGTGAAAACAAGTATAACATGCGGTTCCTTTCTACTTGGAATGCCCTTCACCTAGATATTGGCATAGCTCATCCTTCCCTCTTTAAGTTTCTACTCAAATATCACCTTTTCAGTAAAAGCATTCTAGGGTCACCCAAGTTAAAAGTGCAACATCACACATAAACTTCCTAAATACTTTGGCTGCCTTTTTTTCTATTTAGCACTTACCACTAACATACCACACACATTACTTATCTTGTTTACTGTCTGTTCCTCCCCACAAGAAAAGAAGCTCCTCGAGGATAAGTATTTTGTCTGTTTTGTTCTCTAATAAATCCTCAGAGCCTAGGGGAGAGCCTAGTACGTAAGAGGCACTAAGTAAATATTTATTGAATGAATGTATGGATGTTTAAAATAATGAACGTGATTTTCAAAAAGATTCCTGGTGATTCTAGCATACAGCCGAAGTTAGGAACTACTGCTCTACAGACTGGGATTCCTGGGCCTCCTTATCTGCCTCCCCCCCCCCCCCAGGTGACATTATTTATTCCCACTGATATTTACACTGATAATACCCAAATTTACGTCTCCTAACCAGACTGCTCCAGATTATTCAACTAGCCACTTGACTTTACAATTGTATGTCTCACCTTAAGGAATATGTAAGTAATACCTCATTCAATTTCACCATACCCCAATTTCCTCATCTCCTTAAGTGGAACCACCAAGTGGCCAATTTCTCAAGTCAAGAAATGTAGTCCCATCCTAAATTCTCTTTCCTTTTCATATCCTACATTCAATACATCAGAAAGCCCTATCAATTCTAACACCAAAATATAAGCTGAATGCATTTATTTCTCCACATCTCTATTTACTATCATCTGTTGCTTATAGTTGTTCTCACTTACTGGTCTCCTTATTCCTACTCTTACCTTGATTCAATCCATTTTCCATACAGCAGAAATACTGATTTTAAAATATAAACGAAATGGTCTTAACTTAAAATGCTCCAGTAGTTTCTCTTCACACTTAAAATAAAATCCAACTTCTTGGCACAATCTACAGCTTACCTGTGTATTTTCTAATAAAGCAAATTTATAACAAAGAAAACAAACAGAAAAAACCTTTTGGTAATCTTTCCTAAAAAATACTTTTGAGAAAAACTACTATATAAAAAGAATGCTTTAAAACCAAATTATATATACTTCTACTGGTAGAAAAGCATAGTACAGTTGAAAGGTTACTAAATCAGGAATTAGACCTGATTATGAATGAGTCTGGGCAATGAAACTACATAGATAACTAAAGACAATTTAGTAACCTTTTCTGGGCTTCAATTTTGTTATCTGCTAAAAATGAAAAAACCGGACTTAAGTATGGCTCAATTCAAATTATACTATGGGGATCTAAAACATCTACATTTTTCCTCCAAATTCCTGTAAAAGTGAGAATAGGACACAAGACAGATTGAGAATATTCAGAGCCATTATCACTGCTGCCCAATAAAAAAAAAGGGAAGATGACAGGGTATGTGGAAAGAAAGGGCTTGAGGGATGCCTGGCTGGCTCAGTCAGGGAGAGCACGCAACTCCTGATCTCTGGGTCATGAGTTTGAGCCCCAGGCTAGGTGTAAAGATTACTTAAATTAATAAATAAATTAAAACCTGAGAAAAAGGGAAAAAAGAAAAGGCTTAAAATATTGAATTACTTGGGGTGCCTGGGTGGTTCAGTTGGTTGGACAACTTGCCTTCGGCTCAGGTCATGATCCTGGAGACCCGGGATCGAGTCCTACATCAGGCTCCCTGCTTGGCGGGAAGCCTGCTTCTCCCTCTCTCACTCCCCCTGCTTGTGTTCCCTCTCTGGCTGTGTTTCTCTCTGTCAAATAAATAAAATCTTAAAAAAAAAAAAAAAAAAAGTATTGAATTACTTAATCTGTCAGATCCCTTCCAGTTCAAATATTTTATGTCCAAGCAGGAAAAAAACAGTCTATTACCATTTCCCTACTGAAAGTGAAAACAGCAGGAGACTTCAACTGGAAACTTCATATAGCCCCATGCCTCAAGACTCTCAACCTTTTGCCTTAGCCCAAGGAAAGACACAGTTTATTCTGGTATAATTTATTTTTCACAAAAATGAAGTTCTTTTACAATCAAAAGTACTGGGGCACCTGGCAGGCTCAGTAAGAGGACCATCCAACTCTTGAACTCAAGGTTATAAGTTCAAGCCTCACACTGGGTGTAGAGATTACTTACATGAATAAATAAAAACTTTACAATCAAAAGTACCATCCCAAAAAGATCTCATTGGGAGGTAAAAAAAACAAGACATCAAACAGGGAGACAAATTATCAGAGACTCTTAATCATTGGAAACAAACTGAGGGTTGCTAAAGGGAAGGGGGGATGAGGGGGGATGGATAACTGGCTGATAGGCATTAAGGAGGGCAAGTGATGTAATGAGCACTGGGTGTCATAAAAGACTGATGAATCATTGAACTGTACCTCTGAAACTAATATACTGTATGCTAATTAATTGAATTTAAATTGAAAAAACTTATCATTTGTCTTTATGTCTAAATGCAACCAAACTGGATCACCTGGGTGGCTCAGTCAGTTAAACAGCTGACTCTTGATTTGGGCTTAGGTCATGATCTCAGGGTCCTGGGACAAGCCCCACAATGGCCTTAAGCTGAACAGGGAGTCTGCATCAGAATTCTCTCTTTCCCCCACCCCTCCCCTCACCTGTTTGCATTCTCTCTAAAATAAATAATCATTTAGAAAGGGGGAGGGGGGCGTGTGTGCCTGTGTGGCTCAATCAGTTAACTGTCTGCCTTCAGCTCAGGTCAGGATCCCAGGATTCTGGGACCAAGCCCTTCATTGGGCTCCCTGCCTATTGGGAAGTCTGCTTCTCCTGCTCCCTCTGCCTCTTCCCCAAACCCCACAAACTTTATAATAAAATCGTTTTTATTTTTTTAAAGATTTTATTTATTTGATAAATAAAGAGACAGTGAGGGAACATAGCAGGGGGAGAAGGAGAAGCAGGCTCTCCAGTGAGCAGGGAGCCTGATGCAGGCTCGATCCCAGGACTCAGGGATTATGACCTGAGCTAAAGGCAGATACCTAACTACTGAGACGCCCAGATGCCCCCAAATAAAATCATTTTAAAAAGAAAAAAAAGCGACCAAACTGGTTACACTGTACTTTCTAACTATAATTTAGAGGTTTTTCTTCTCCCATGGGAAGGTGGTATTGACATGGTGGTAAAAACATCCCCAATCTTTATTTATGAAGCTATAAATAAATCCAAAAGCAATTATCAAAATTTTAAAAATAAGTTCCACTACTCTCCAAAGCTATCCTAAAATTATATAGAGGATAGCTAACAAGATAGTTCAGAGTATTAAAACTGGGTACTGCCCTTAACCATGTGATCTTGAACAAGTCATTTATGCTTTCAATGGTTCAGTTTTCTTTTTAAAAGGGAGATTATCAACAAAAACTTAGAGACATGTACAGCAGTACATATGCATTCTCTCAATAATTTATACCAACCTGATCTAATTCTTTTAATGTAAAATTGTCAAGCACTGTTTTTTTAAGGAAATAGTTACTCCTACATAATGTTATTCAATTCTCACTAACAAAAATTATCTGAAGTCATTTATTAAAAAAATGAAATGCATGCATATTTAGAGATGGTCTAGAGGGATACAAACCAATGTCTATTAACTATAGTTATCTCTAGATGACAGAAACAAAACCAAACTTTATTTTCTTCTTTTTGCTAGTCTATAGTTCCTAATTTCTCAATCTATAAACACAAACGTTTGTAATAAGGGAGACAATAATGTTTTTTAATGAAATTAATTCCATAAGCAAATAAACCTTTTTTAAATTCACATTTTGGAACTGGAAGTGAAATATATATCCATGCTTATACTGACTGACTTCATATTCCAATTGGAAAAGGAACAACCAAGAATATCAAACACACATTCTAATGTACTCTCCAATGCCA
Source organism: Spilogale gracilis (assembly GCA_004023965.1). Lineage (NCBI taxonomy): Eukaryota > Metazoa > Chordata > Mammalia > Carnivora > Mephitidae > Spilogale > Spilogale gracilis. The sequence goes on along the minus strand of PITA01009148.1, from coordinate 21,139 downwards.
ATATCTCTTTTGAGCTCTATCTCCGCATATATCTTCCTTTCTTAAATCTTATCAAGACTTCACTATAGACCCTCTCATGCATTTACAAAATTATGAAAAAATTACCAATAAGACTTCTATAATCTCTTAACCTCGAATTTCTCTTCTCTTGTTCTTCGCTGACAGATTTCCACTGTAGTTTCATCCTGAAGTATTCATCACTATAGAAAATAATTTTATACCAAAAAAAGGTATGAACACAGTATTTTTAAAAATTCTGACTGGGTTTTCCTATTAACAACATATCAACGCATTTATGATGCTAGTGAGATGTGAGGTTATAAATATGATAGTGAAATCTGAAGTGAATTTGAAGTTACAATACATATGTGAAAACAAAGGAAAAATTAAATAATCTTATATATACCATAAACTTTGCTTAAACTACCAGAATAATTGAGGCATAATTTTAAGAAAACATTTACCTCAGTCCTTAATATGATACCTAAAATTATTCTAGTTATTAAATATTTTAATCACGGAAGTTTCTGAATAATTACAAATACAAATCTACAAATTGCTGGGGTTTTTTTAATGTGACATAAGACTTCCATTTTCTAGTCAGTTTATTCACAAACTTTTTAAAATGAAAGGTCTTAGAAGTGGCAACTGTGGCAACTGGATGGCTCAGTCAGTTAAGTGTCTGACTTCAGCTCAGGTCACAGTGCCAGGGTCCTGGGATCGAGCCCCACATCAGACTCCCTGCTCAGCGGAGAGTCTGCTTCTCCCTCTGCCTCTTCCCCACTGGCTTGTGCTCTTGCTCTCTCCCTCACTCTCTTTCTCTCAATAAAATAAAATAAAATAGAACTGGCAAATGTGTTGAAAGAGAAAGGATTGTCTGAAAGTTTAAATATGCACATAATGATTCAGAGTAGGCTTTAAACCATAAGCTAGACTGATGAACTGGGAATTAGAAGGATGCCTGGAAAGTTGGTCCAAGTTTCTTTTCAAGTCTGAGAAATTACTTAAAAATAGAAAAAGTCTTCCAAAAAAAAAAATGAAAGACTAGTTTATGTTACAAGAGCACCAGAAAAATAATTTCAAGGTAACCTAAATAGTATGTACACTTCTTTATGGGGCATTTTTATAATTTCATCATAAATTATACAAATGAATAAATATGAATGATATATTTAAATAACCCTATCTAATTAGTTATTTTTCAAGTATGCAAAATGTTTTTACAAGGGGAGTGGATTTTTTTTAACATATATTCACCATAGACTATATAGAATATTCTATATATTCACCAACACAATTCCAATGAGTGTTTGAAATGACTAGTTTAAGTACAGAGCTCACGAGTTTTCAATTAAAAAGATGAAAATAAAATTATTTCCCCATACCAACATCTTTTTAAAATAATCATCTAGAAGCTCTATACTAATTTGTGTGGGTGAGTTATATGAATTTCTCTGATGAACACACAAAAGATTTTACTTACGTTTTTTGTTTTTGTAATTGAGTTCTTTCCTCCTTGGTACTGTCCCAAGGAAAATAACCCAAAAGAAATTTCCATGCTTGCTTTCTCAACGCATGACTAAGTCCCTAAAGAAAACATGCATATTAAACACATTTGTAAAAAAGAATGCCATAATTTAAGTTCATAAAACTTGCATGTAAATATATGGAGAGAGCATATAAACTAGCTCAATTCAGTGAATACTAACTAGTTTTTACCTCTAGACTCTGAAGATGTAAGCTTAAACAATGCAGAATATACAGATTATATAGAAGGCAGCAGGAATGATTAGTCTTTCTAAATCCAATCCTTATTAGATAAGGCAAATACCACTGGGGTACATATATGCCTCATTCACATTACACACAGAACTTCAAGTAAGGAAGACTATTCTCCCCTAGGCTTAATGCTATCTTGTCTCCACCTCTCCAACCAAGCTTAAGGGACATCACAAGGACCTCACATTGTCCTACAGGGATTTTAAGGCATCATTCACCAAAAAGGAACTGACTCCAAAAAAAGTTCATTTCATGACTACCTCCACACCTCCCACAAAAAAGAGTTAAATATTAGCAGTTCCAAATATCTTCATTAAGTTATTTACCCCTCTAAATATCATCTGCTTCATATTATCTACATTTAAAATTCTTCCTTCAGAATCAATGTTCTTGGCCCATTCTTCCAGTGATACAGGCTCTCTCCTTTGAACAACAGGTCGTTCTCCCAAATCAATCTAAAAGAAGATAAGCAATGAGGAGTACACTTTTACCAGTGAAATTAAATCAAGGTACATGGAAACCATAACTAAAATACTATTTATTACTCAGGCATGAGTTCTAACATTTCTAATATCTTCCCTTATTTTATAATGTCTAGTTTATGAACTTTAATAGCATTCCATACACTCTCCTTCTTATTAAACATACAAATAACAGGGTTACAAATTCAGATACAGGAATAATTTGTTATTTTGAGTTTCAATTATATAAGTACAAAACATTCAACATGTAAATTCCATAAGACACCCTTCAAATTAAATGTTAGGCTGTATTATTTTAAAAGACAGCATTATTCCACTAATCATATTTTAAAATTAGCTTTTCTTCCAAACTAAAATTTGTAGCTCTCAGAATTAAGTCATGATCCATCAGCTTCACTTGGTATTTTCTACAGTTTTTTGCTCAATTACAGATGTTGGTAATTTAAAATGCCATTTGTAAGATAAGCCCTTTAAGTATTACAATTTAGATATTTATAATGTTCTAACTATGTACAGCCTAGAATTGTAGCAAATTCAAAAGTCTTGTTGAGTACATATAAAGATCTGCCATAATTCAGGGCCAAGATCCATCTTACTTAAAAAAGAAAAGACTCATATGAACATAAAAGCCCTAGAGTAGTGTCCTAACTCGTTGCCCCTGGTCCCTACTGAGAAAACATAAAAATTAGGAACAGAACTAGGAACAGTATGTAATGCGTACTATTCACTCACTGCTATGCATCAATGAAACAATCAATCTGCTCATTACTATCAAAAAGTAATCAAAAAGATCCAACTTAATAAACAGAAAGTATAAGCAGTAATTGATGAAGAACAACCCAAGAATCTGGTGGCAGAACAAGTGTTAGCTGTTAATACATCAGTTAGCAAAAAAGTTTTAAGGATTATAAGAGGTAGATATAACCAAAATTGAGTTTCTATTCCTATCGCATTCAGTGCATGTTTAAAAAGCATTTCTCCTGTTAAAATCTAAGAGTTATATTAATATAGATCTTCACTCACTCTTGTGATGACTTCAAATCCTGGTTCTTCTTGCTGATTTATCTTTAAACCTGGAATAGCATCACTAAGAAAATCTGCCATTTCTGAAGGTGGTCGTTGATGCGTAGAGGGATCACTGCCTCTCAAACTATCGAAAATGTAGTTTGTGACTTTGGAAAATCCTACCATAGTTGTTGTATAAGGATCCTTTTTAATTTTCTATGTAGTAAGAAGAAAAATATTAGCGTCATTAATTCAAATAAAGAATAAAAATACCTTACGATAGGCAAAAGGGCCACATTTTTTAAAGAGAGGGAATCAGAACTAAAACAGAGTGTTCTAGGATTATTTTAAAATTTTATTATTTTTCTGGAAAGAAAAATTTTAATTTTCTAAGCCAATCTTTTCATTTGGTTAAAACAGAATATTACACAGCAAGGTAATGCTACTGATTGAACTGCAGATAAACAAATGATTTGCAGGCTTTTTTCAATCTGCATACATCACAAATATATGCAGTGCTTACTTTCCATTGATGAATGGCCCACAACAGCTTTCTTCTGTCTAGCAGTCCTGCCTTTACAAAAAAAATATTTCTTGAAGTGTGAAGAACAAGACTAATCTAACAGAAAATATTTGACAGTGAAGTTTTAAAGCTCACAATATTTAAATATTAGCTGACATTGTAATCTAATTATATGATTAATAAATCATGCCAATGAGTATAATTTGTTCTGGACACTGCTGCCCTGGAAAACAGCAAAAGGTTTTTCTATTGCTAGGGTTCCTTCTAAATCCCAAACTGCCTCCTTAGTCATAGTTAGCAAAAACGGTTACTTTTTAAAGGTTTATCTTTTAATGACTATTTTCACATAAAAACTGTTTCCTAATTTTTTACTTTAATCAGTGTCTATCTACCTTGTCCTCCTTCTTCAAAAGTTCCCTTTTATCTTGTTATCATTAGAACCAAGAAGATACATGGGACAGAGTAGGCACTCAAACACTGTTGAGTGAATAAATGAATACATAAACAACGGTTTCTTAGTTTACATAAAAATAGGAGTGAAAGGGGCGCCTGGGTGGCTCAGTTGGTTAAGCGACTGCCTTCGGATCAGGTCATGATCCCGGAGACCCGGGATCGAGCCCCACATCGGGCTCCTTGCTCAGCGGGAGGCCTGCTTCTCCCTCTCTCACTCCCCCTGCTTGTGTTCCCTCTCTGCCTGTGTTTCTGTCAAAAAAATAAAATTAAAAAAAAAAAAGATAGGGACACCTGGGTGGCTCAGTTGGTTAGGCGACTGCCTTTGGCTCAGGTCATGATCCCGGAGATCCAGGATCGAGTCCCGCATTGGGCTCCCTGCTCGGCGGGAAGCCTCCTTCTTCCTCTCTCACTCCCCCTGCTTGTGTTCCCTCTCTGGCTCTGTTTCTTTCTCTCTGTCAAATAAATAAAATCTTAAAAAAAAAAAAAAATAGGAGTGAAAAATAAACTTCACTTTTGCCTGTGTTAAGTGGATGTTTTTAGCCAGAAGTAAGAATATACTCAAGTACTTTAGGGGGACTTAGATTATCATGAACCCAAATGAATCTATTTAAACTGGAAAATAAAAATTCAAACTGTATTTTTGACTAAGTTTATCATTAATGAATTCAAAGCGGCTTACTGAGTGGCCCTGCACCTAGTCAGTAAAAGCTATGATAATAAAAATCTACTAATGTCCAACTACAGTATTACAATAAAGGGAAAAATTGCCTTAAGAGTAACTAAGAACCAAGGAAACTTCTGAGTCATACAAATAATATGAAACACATTATTTCTAAAAAATGAGAGAATAGTTCCATGAATTTTACACACAGAGACACTTGCCTTGTTCTGTATAATCTCTGAGAAAGTGAGAGGTAGGAGGGATATGAAATAACATTGTCAGATTAACAGATAAATACAAAATAGATTAAGAAACATACTTGTATCAAACCATATGCAGGTTCATCAAGAAGATTTTCAAAAGACTGTGAAAGACTTTTACTCTGACAATTCACAAGAAGTGTTCTTTTGTCCTGTGGAGATCTGTAATAAAAGAAAGTATTTATATAAAATACTAGCAAAAAAAAAAAAAAAAAAACTAGCACACTGCATTAATTACTACCTGAACAATTACTAATGCCTAGTTACTTTTCTTTAATAACAAAATTCCCCAAACTCAAATGTCCAGTTCTAGAACTGTTTCCCATAAATGCAATATTAACAAGTACTTAGAAACTATCTTACAGGAGTTCCAAAACTACATGAAACATGGAATACTAAATTAACAAATATAAAAGGATTGAAGTATATTTTTATTTTAGGTAAAGCCAAGAGGACTAAATCATAATGAACCCAAGTTTTTGTTTATAATTATAACAGGAAAACCTTAAAAATGTTATGTCTTTATTATCATAAAAATTAAAGAAAGTTAAAGCACACTTTAGGATTCACCAGTATATATAACATGCATAATACAGGAAAATGTCCTATTTTGAAAGGGTTTCCAATTTCATTCCACAGCTTGGTAGTTTTGCAACATAAGATATTTTAAAAACACAAGATAAAATCGATTACTTGTTAAAGATCATTAATTATGCTAACCGTAATTATAAACACACACACATGAACATATTTAACAAGGTTATAAATTATAAATACTGTTAAGGTAACTATGTTTTTAGCTCTTGCTTATTAAGCTCTAGAAGCAAGTTTTTCTTCACATTTCTTAATAACTGCAGAATAAATGTTTCCTAAATAGACATTTAATTTCAAGTACTCAGATGAATTATCTAGCCATTTTTCTATTTAATAAGTTTTATAACTTAGTAAGTTTGCTTTAATAAGTCCACAACATTTCTGTGTTTAAAATAAAGCTTAAATGTGTTATGTTGTGGCTATCTACTTCTGGTTTATTATAAATGTTTGAGATAAGAACTTTAATAACAGTTATCTCTTCTCAATTCTAAATAACAGGATGCAACAGCAATGCTGGAGGGGATATGAACTCCAAAGCAAGACCTTAATCTTACACATTCAGAAACAACACTTGATCTTCAGAGACAACAGTAGCTTAATAAGTCCCTTGGCTTTTTAAAAGGAGATGAGGTTGAGTCATTTGAGGTAAGAAAAAAGTAATGACTTTTAAAATGTTCAATTATCATCAAATGCCATTTTTCTGAATACTGGGATTATGCTTAATATGAAGACTTATATGGTTTTACAAGGCATTTTTTAATAAATCTTTTAAATATAAGACCAGAAAAAGTAACTAATACAGCAAGATACATTTTCCTAGCACAGTACAGCTGGCACTATGGTTATTATTTTCTCACAATAGATTAAATCAAATTATTTATTTAAAATCCAAATAAAAATTGGTCATCAAAGTTAAAACACTGGCTATGCATGTAGAAAGGGAACAAAGAGGGATGCCAGGGTGGCTCAGTCAATTAAGCTTCTGTCTTTGGTGCGGGTCATGATCCCAAGGTCCTGGGATCGAGCCCCACGTCAGGCTTCCTGCTCTGCAGGAGACTTCTTCCCCCTCTCCGTGCCACTCCCCCAGCTTATATTCTCTCTCTCTCCATCAAATAAATAAATAAAATCTTTTAAAAAAAGGGGGGGGAAGAAATATGTAACCTTTAGCAATCTAGGCTCAGATAATTATTGTGGCTCCAGATTTAAAACTGTAGTCAGTAAACTAGAGATGGGAAGAAGAAATGACTGTCCAACCAATAAGCAACCACAGATATTCTTTGAAGAAGAAGGATTTACGAGCACCTGAGCGGCTCAGCCGATTAAGTGTCTGACTTCGGCTCAGGTCATGATCTTGGGATCCTGGGATCAAGCCCCACGTTGGGTCCTCCCTTTCCTTCTGCCCCTTATCCAATCATGCTCTCTGTCTCTCAAATAAATAAAAATAATAAATTAACAAAAATTAAAAATAAATAAAAAGAAAGGATTTCACTTTTTATACCCAATACTCTGTTATGAGGGGCTAAGGGAAAGTTCTAGGAGAAAGAGAGATATAAAAAATTGAAGACTTAGCTCCCTTAGCTAAGGAAATCAACAAAAACATTTTTTTTTTTTTTTTTTTTTTTTTAAAAAAGATTTTATTTATTTATTTGACAGAGAGAAACACAGCCAGAGAGGGAACACAAGCAGGGGGAGTGAGAAAGGGAGAAGCAGGTTTCCCGCCGAGCAGGGAGCCCGATGTGGGGCTCGATCCCGGGTCTCCGGGATCATGACCTGAGCCGAAGGCAGTCGCTTAACCAACTGAGCCACCCAGGCGCCCCAACAAAAACATTTTTAAAAAGTACCTAAGTCAAAGGACAAGCTGTATACTGTCAGGCAATTACAGAGCTCATCACAAGGAGGGTGGGCATTCCAGAATATTGTTATGTTGATTTAATTCGGAAAGATCAAATATTATGGATTTATATGTACATATTCTGGAAATATAATGGATTCTGGAAGTTGATATCTTATGACAACATTATTCAAAACTTTCAAACGCATTGCAGCAGTAAGACAGAACTTTTAATGATGTTATCAGCAGTTCTATTACAGCCTACTAAAGGGCTTAAAGAAAACCACTGTCTAATCACAACTACAGAAGTATATCTACTGAAAATTCATAAGTATTTTCCAGGCTCTGGAGTGACCCTCTCCCAGAGACCTCAGAATAAATTCAGAAATGATAAGAGTTGAAGAATGTCCTGTGTGCTGAGCTGTAGTGGTAACTATTTTCCATTGCTACTGAGAATGACCAATATGGACAGCTGAAGAAATAAAAATATTACTACAAAGGCTCTATCAATCAAAAAAGGTCAATGAAATAAAAAAGTACAAAATATTCACAACAAAACAATATCTATATTCTTATTCATTTTATACATATAACTCAAAGTGAATAAATGAGGATTTACAACCTAATCTTACAAATGGTGTTAACCAATTTGGCTTTTTAGGAAATATCTTACTGTTTATTTATGTATTAATGTAAAAATGGCATAATATACAAAATAATTTCAATGGAACCTTCATATCACAACCTTCATTCATATCCTAGCATGCAACTTGGTTCCAGAAAGGAAACATAAATTTGTGATTCATTCTTTACCCAAGTATCATGTTTTAAATGGTGATAAATCAAAGAACACTAACAAACATGAATGAAACGGACAACTTGTTTTTCCAGGAAATAAGAAAACCATTTGAGAAATAAGTCTCAGAAGCTAGCCTATTTAGCACTCCCTGATCCAGCTGGTAAGAACAACTATGTGTGCACCGCTGGCCTAGCCTCATTCTCTCTCTTAGAGAAGATGGCCACGAACACAAACCGCATCATTCAATCTAAGTTACTCAGAGAAAAATGAGAATGTGGTCTCTCTCTGTTGGTTCTGAATTGAAAAGAAGACAAGGGTGACCCTGGCATCAACTGTCTGGCACCCCAGTGAGGCTGCAGAAATGAAGATTTTCTGGAGCTATTCTTCTTTCTGGTCTCTACAACAATCTCTGGCCACAGAAACATGACTCTGGAAACATGATTTTGCTTAAAATAACTGCTCTGGGGACAGGAAATGAGATTGCCATGGCTTACATCTAGTAGAGTGAAAAATTAAAAATATTTGGCAATTTTCATTTCTTTGGAGCTCAACTTAATTGAGAATTCCATTTAGATCATAACTAAGGAAATAAAGAATAAGGATCTTTAATATTTCCTTAAGAATCTGAAAGAGATGGCTTATACAAATACGGAATTTTTTTAAATGTCAGTGACAGTCTTTTTAGAGTTATCTATATTCTACCACTTAGGCTCAACATATAATCTCTGGTGAACTCTACACTGCAACATAATTGGGTATAAGTTATAATGGGAAAAAGAAGAGGAAGTGTTTATTTTCAGCTTAGGGTACAGATGGACCTCGGACATAAAATATCTGATGTACCCTTATATATTTCAGACCATCTAGGGGGTAAAGAGTAAATTAGCCCCCAGCATCACAGAAGAATACACAGTGAAGAAGTGGCTGGTATTAGCAGTGGTTTTTTAAGAACTCACTTTAGGCTATCTATCCCTACCACCACTCCTCCCGCCACATCCCTGGTTGACCATAAATTGAATGATAAAGCCCAAAAGGAAGAGAGAAAAGAGGTACAGGGAGGGAGGTCAGTCTCCTTTGTTAGTTCTTCTCTTTGACCAGGTCATTAAAGGTTGCAATTAATCAGTGATGCCCAATCACATCCTATTTTATCCTCCCCTTAATTTCATTCTCTCTCATAACTTCAATTACTACTGACACACACCAAAAAACTTAAAAACATATCCTATTCTATGCTATTTCAGTACTACATATCTCCTATTTGGAGTACTTACTACAGCTAAAATGCTGCATTTATTTGTATAATTAGTGTTTTTTCTCCCACAATAGCACAAATTTCATGAAGGCAGGGCCCGTATCTTTTTTGATTATTGCTTTTTCCAGCAAGTTAGCACAGAGTGTCTAGAACATAAGTGAACCTCAAAACACACCTGTTGACTGAAAAATTTTAAATATATATATTTTATATATTATATATATTAAATATATATATTTTATATATAAACACCATCCTCATTGGCTGTATATTTTAATTATACATTATTTTATATATAATATATAATATATATTTTATATATAAACACCATTCCCATGGATTTATATTTTAAATATACATTATTTTATATATAATATATAAAATATATATATCTTATATATAAACACCATTCCCATGGCTTCGTGTTTTCAAATGGAAAGATGCACTTCTATTAAACAAACTCTCCTTCGCTAGGACACATCTGATTACTGAGATCAGGAAAGAGTAAGGTGCATGCTTGGTATTAAATACCCCTTTCCAGGCTCACTCACGCATGAGTGCACGTGCGCGCGCGCTCTCTCTCTCTCTCTCTCTCAGATTTGCCTATCAACATAGAAGCTGCTTCCATTCACATCATAAATAGTCTGTCCTCAATAGGAGGACCTGTAGTTGGTCAAAAATGACAACTGGTGACTTCAAAACTACGTTGGGGTGAATAATTACCATGCTATATATCTAGGTCTCACCAATAATATTTTTACCATCAGCTGATTCCTTTATTTACTCCTTACTTTGTCTTCTTTTCTGCATTTGTACAGTCTCATTTACAACCCTCATTAAACATCACCAACACACATTCAAGGTACACATACTCTTATAAGCACCTAAGTGATTGTTGAGTCTATCATTGAAACCATCCAGGATAGAAAAACTCTCTAACCCCTGAGCTACAACCTGTTTTCTTCTAATTGCTCTGTAAAGTCATACAAAACAAATCTATGATGTAGTTCTTATAACAACTCTTGCAAAATTATTTGTAGAACTGGTTAAGTACTATGTCATTTAGTCATTCCACTGAAATTTATTGTGCAAATATTATGTGCCAGGTACTGTGGCTAGGAACTTATGTAAGCAAAAGAGATGCAACTCTGCTTTTGTGGGCATACATTCTAAGGTAGATTATTTAAAAAGTAAAGAGAACATTATTCTATTCTGTAAAGAATTATGAAGCAAACAAAGGAATGAGACAATGAAAAAGAATACGGGTGGGAACCTACATTACATGGGAGAGGGGGCATCCAGAAAAGCCACTCTGAAAAAGTAAAAGTAAGCTGAGATGTTAGAATCAGAAAGGGAAAATAATAGTCCCAGCAAAAAAAAAAACCCCATATAGTAGGACTTGACCTCAAGAGATTGGTGTGTTTCAGGAAGAGAAAGAAAACTATATGGCTAGAATATAAAAGAGAATGGCATAAGGTGAGGCTTAAGAGATAAACAGAGTTAATAAGGCATTGCAGGATTTAATTTCAAGTTTGGATTTTATTTAATGTTGCACCAAACTATTCTTCTTCTTTAAGTTAAATCCCCAAATCTCCATATCCTTCTTTTTTTTTTTTTTTAAACATTTTATTTATTTGACAGAGAGAAACACAGCCAGAGAGGGGACACAAGCAGGGGGAGTGAGAGAGGGAGAAGCAGGCTTCCCCCCCCCCCCCCCCCCGAGCAGGGAGCCCGATGTGGGACTCGATCCCGGCTCTCCGGGATCATGACCTGAGCCGAAGGCAGTCGCTTAACCAACTGAGCCACCCAGGCGCCCCTCTCCATATCCTTCTAATGTTTTTCATGATACCACTCTGATCCCTCTCATTACACTGGTTATCTTTTCTATGTAGTATAGTCTAGCACATTTAAAACACAATGTTTAACACCAAACCTAGTTCTGCAAGATAAAGACCAGTAAAGGGTAAAGAGGAACTACCACTTCATCCTAAATATTATGTGGTGGTCTCAAATTAAATGAACTCTTTTCTGACATTTACATCACAACACTGACCAATACAGAACTTGGCATGGCACTAAAACCCCCAAGCCTTTAACACCTGCTATTCAACAACCAAACTTTTTGCTCCAAAAATGCCCCTCCTGAAACCTATTTAAACCCCCTACTCTGACCTCTGGGTGGTAACCTGTTCAAAGCTTCCTACTTAAAGAGTCAAGACTCCGGCACCTTGGTGGCTCAGTGGGTTAAAGCCTCTGCCTTAGGCTCAGGTCATGATCTTGGGGTCCTGGGATCAAGGCCTGCATCAGGCTCTCTGCCAGCAGGGAGCCTGCTTCCTCCTCTCTCTCGCCCTGCCTCTCTGTCTGCCTACTTGTGATCTCTCTCTCTGTCAAATAAATAAATAAAATCTTAAAAAAAAAAAAAAAAGAGTCAAGACTCACATACTGCCAACCAGGCCTAACTTTCTTATGGATATTGGTACTGATCTATGATCATTCCACTATAATCTCATCTACATGACTAGAACAAACAGCTAAAACGATTTACAAGATCCACATACTCTGGCATTTACTCAGTTCTCAAGCCCCATCTTTAAATTTGGTGCCCTCTGTCCCTCAGTATGCAGACCTGTGATAGTCAACTACTCTCTTCTGTGATTACAACATATTTTATATTCTTCCCTCTATCTAAAACATATTAAATGTTTAATATCCTTTTAAATATTTCCTTCCCTTTCATGCTAATGTTCATTCTAGAAAGTCTTCCCTAAACCCCACCCCAAACCCTAGTCTGAATGAGGGACCTTCTTCCTTTCCTGGGATCTCCCAATGCACCTTGTACTTCATCTTAGTTCTTGAGTTTTATTGTCATTTACTGGCTGGCATCCTTCACAAGACCATGAACACTAAGATACCCAGAAGAGCCTGCTGTGTTCACTACTATCAAGCAACTAGCACAGTGCTCAGAACTTTGATACCCAATATATATTTGTAAGGAATGAAAGCAAGAAAGAGTATGAGTGTACAAATGCAGACAGGTGAATAAATATAAATATAAATAAATATAAAATATATAAATATATTCCAGATTTTTGGAAAGTGAGAAAGCCCTATCTTCCACACCTATAATAATAAAGGCCTTAGATTTGCTGTATTTAAATATCCAACATTACAAACAAAATTCTAAACATGTAATAAAAGGTTAATTATATAAATATATACTCCATAAGTTGCTGATGCATCATCATTCACTTAAATGTGTATAAAAATGTGTATAAAATATAAATGTGTATAAAAAATATGGGATGACTCTTCTCTTTAGAATGGTAATAAGGTGGTAAGTTGCAGATCCAAAGTACTAAAATGGCAAAATTTTATTCAGTCAATCATCCAAAGCAGTCAATATCCCAGAAAGAACAAAGCTGCTTGTGCCCTCATCTGCACACAGGTCACTGATGCCCAATGACAAGTAAAAATTGTTTGCCTTGGAACCAATAAAACATTCCAGTCTCAATAAGTAGAAAATAATTTGATACTTACTCACACAATACCACATATTTTTCAAGACAGTCAATCAGTAGTTTGCTATCTCCTTGATGAAAGTGCAGAGCGGGGAGAACGACGTCATCCTTTAGACAGAATACCAAATACGACCAGCCCATACCCTCTTTGTTTTGCTTGATTGATTTCAGGTCTGTCAAACTGAACAGGAATGACCATTTGCTTTTCCCATTTCTATGACTTGGAGCATCTTAAAAACAAAAAAAGTGTGGCAAAATATTTTTGTTCACCTTTTTAAAAGGTACTGACAATAGTGCTCTTCATGACTGCCTAACAGATACTTGTTGAACTTAGAGAATGACTGTAGCATTCACATTACTATGGTTTCTACCTGTATTAGAAATGGTAAGATACATTTTCTTCAAAGAAGAGTCTTGAAAATAATCATCTTACTGCATACAGAGTAAACAAATGTTATCCCTATTTCAAATAAAACTTGTCCAAAAATGACTACGGCTTTGGAAGCAGGCAGGCTGGATTCAAATTACAGCAGCATCATCTTACTAACTGAATCATCTGGGGCAAATAAGTGAATCTCTCTGAGCCTTGGTTTCTTCATCTGTAAAAATGGAGATAATTATACTTACCTCCCAATGTTATTCCAAGAATTAAAAGAGATCAGACTTGTCACTAACTAGTATAGTGCCAATTATATAGCAAATACTCAATAAATGTTAGTCTTTTCCACTGCCCACGCCCCCACCTCCCACCAAATATGAATGGCATGATGTTCCTGGAGAATCATCAAAAGTGAAAATTAAAAAGAAAACTTTACTTCCTCACTTCCTTTTGCAATTATTTTTACTAGATTACACTGAGTGAAGGTAAATACATTGTTATAAAAAAATAACACTGGAGGGTGCCTGGGTTAAGTGGGTTAAGCCTCCACCTTCAGCTTAGGTATGATCTCAGGGTCCTGGGATCAAGGCCCCCAGCGGGCTCTCTGCTCAGCAGGGAGCCTGCTTCCTCCTCTCTCTCTCTGCCTGCCTCTCTGCCTACTTGTGATCTCTCTTTGTCAAATAAATAAAATCTTTTTAAAAATTTTAAAAAATAACACTGGAGTAAATATACCAATAGACATTTTATTTGCAAAAACCCAAATAATGGGGAGTTGAGGATGAAAATATAACTAAGTTCTGAGTGCTTCAAAGAGAATGAATATAGTGCTTGCTTCAGCAGCACATATATAAAATTGGAATGACACAGAAAAGATCAGCATGGTTCCTATACAAGGATGACATGCAAATGTGCAAAGCATTCCATATTTTTTTTAAAAAGAATGAAACCATTCAATACTCCTGCAAATTCAATTTACTAAAGTTAAGACCTTAGTTCAACCCAAACTACAGTAAAATAAAATATATTCTCAGTTTGTGGGCTATTTATAGAAGCTTAAGAAAATTCTAGGTTTGGGGCAACTGGTTGGCTCAGTCATTGGGCATCCTGGAGTCCCGGGATGGAGCCACACGTCAGGCTCTCTGCTCGGTGGGAGGCCTGCTTCTCCCTCTCTCACTCCCCCTGCTTGTATTCCCTCTCTAGCTGTGTTTCTCTCTGTCAAATAAATAAATAAAATCTTAAAAGAAGAAAGAAAATTCTAGGTTTGTGAACAATATCATACCAAATAATAAGCAGCTTAAAAATATATAAATAAAAATTTAAAGAACAAAGAGAAAAATGTTACTTTCCCACTACTACTTATAATTTCTATCCAAAAATGCCATTTTGACCTGTTTTAACTTGGACATAAGCATGTTGTGTCTCTGAAATTTTAAAAATCCATTTCTCTAATGTTATATCCTAGGAAGTGTTATACTACTTTGTTATTCAAGATCTTAATTCCATTCCATACTATGAACTCCACAAACTACACAGAAGGTGCGTGCTTACAGAACTTGATCAAAGGGTAGATCAGTGTTGACCTACATATATGTCACCTTCCTATATAGTCAGGAATACCACAGCTCTATCAGCTCCAACAAGATCTCCTAAATTGACACACAGAAAGCTACAGCTTACAGAACCTCTACCTACAAGGAATACAGGCACCACCACTAATTCAGGGACACCTAAGTATCATTTGAAAGAAGTCCAGAAAGACTAAAAAGTAACTTTTCTCTACAGTGATCTGCCTAGGTTCCATACCAGAAGATGGTGAACTCATATTTAAGTCTGATACTAGATTAAGCGCCATCTGCCCACTTCATTACATCATATTTCACTGGAATGTATATCATAGACTCATAACATCACTACAAGCTAATACCAAAGTGAAAACAATTCTAATCCAACATCTTCTTGAATCATTTACACGTGAATGTGTTTAGGACTACTAGATTCTTTACAAAGACTAAAAATATTTTCAAAGCAATGAAAAACCAGACATAAACAATTTTTATAATTAAGTTCTTAAAGTACATAGAATTAATTTAAATACAAGAAAATCATTATGAGAACATAAATACATGCAAGCTTATATATAAATTATCAGAAGTTTGTGCATATTCAAAAATAAAATTTTTACACATATTTTTCCCATGTTAAAGGAAGAAACACATCACATATGAAATAGAAAATGCCTTATACATTTCCTGACTTGAAGCTCTGATAAACAATGAAAGTAACATTTCAATTCTGGAAGCCCCTTTACCTGAACACAATAAGCTTCATGAGAACAAGAACTTTATTTTGTTCATAATTACATTCCTAATGCCTAGAAAAGTAACTAGCACATAGCAGGTACTCAAAGATGCACTGAATAAATGAATAATCTGGTACCAAGTCAACATAAAAGATGCTAAACAGAAACAGAAAAGGTTACTAAAGGAAAACTAATGAACCCAAGAGTTAACTCAAAATTTCCTTTTCTCTCTTAAAGAAAGGTAAATAAAACTAATTCTTTCTGGGGTGCCTGAGTGACTCAGTCGGTTAAGCAACTGTCTTTGGCTCAGGTCATGATCCTGGGGTCCTGGGATCAAGGTCCCAGCTCACCAGGGAGTCTGCTTCTCTCTCCGACGTACCTGCATGCTCTCTCTCTCTCAAATAAATAAAAATCTTTAAAAAAAATAAAAAACTAATCAATTTTGATGAATGCCGTTACCAAATACATGTAAGAAGTATCCCCAACCAAAACGACATGGACAACTAACCATGACAGCAGAAGAGTAAGACTATAACAGTTTATAAGTCCCTATATATCATTAACACCAAGGACATGACACTTTATTTGGATGGGTGTACAGAACATGATGGGAGTCTGCTGTTCTGGGAAAAAATATTTATAAAACATTTAATCTGGCATATAAAAAACAAAGACACTGTAATAGAAACTCTTAAAAAAATATAAAAAACTTAAGTCTTTGAGGCATCTGGGTGGCTCAGTTGGTTAAGCGACTGCCTTCAGCTCAGGTCACGATCCCGGAGTCCAGGGATCGAGCCCTACATCAGGCTCCCTGCTCGGCAGGAAGCCTGCTTCTCCCTCTCTCACTCCCCCTGCTTGTGCTTGTGTCCCCTCTCTAGCTGTGTTTCTCTCTGTCAAATAAATAAATAAAATCTTTAAAAAAAAAAAGTCTTTGATAGTCAGTTTTTTAAGTTTGTCCCAATTTCCTTTGTCACCCAAAAAAATAAAAAGAATAATGAATAAAAAGAATACAATGAATAAAATAGAAAAAATGCTTTTGAAACATATAAAAATGTTTCATAATGGCATAAATTTGACTTTTGAAACACCAAGGTTAGAAAGTGTCTCCTTTAGGAAGAATTTTTGTGAAATATAATTGAATGAGATAGCCTGGGAAAAGAAGGGATGGGATGGAATAGAATGTACTACATTTTGTAACTCCAGTCAAATATGTGCATGGGTATGCGTACTGGCCCACATTATGTTCTATATTGTTTTCTACTACTATATACATTCATAAAATTTTTTAAAGATTTTTTTTTTTTGACAGAGAGAAACACAGCCAGAGGGGGAACATAAGCAGGGGGAGTGAGAGAGAGAGAGAGAGAGAGAAGCAGGCCTCCTGCTGAGCAGGGAGCCCGACTGGGTCTCCGGGATCATGACCTGAGCCGAAGGCAGTGGCTTAACCAACTGAGCCACCCAGGAGCCCCAACATTCATAAAATTTTTTAAATATCAAGAAAAAAAGAGAATGCCTCCTTAACTTTCAATAATTGCTAAATAAAGACTCTTTACAAGTCACAGTGCATGGCCAAGCCATATAAGCAGTATTTAACATTGTGTTTTTTTGCTAAACTACATAGCTACACACAGGTTCTCAGATGGGCATGTTAAAGTCAACAGGACAAAATTCAAAAAATACAAATGCCCAGTTTCCACCCCCAGAGTCTGATTTAATTCACTGGGATGAAACACAGGTATAAGTACTTTTTTAAAAAGACTAACCTCCCCAGGTAATTTCAGTGTGCAGCTAAAGTTCAAAACCACTAATCTAAAAAAACAACAGGTCTGTTGTCATAGTATGCTCTTCTCATACACATCACGCTTCTTTCTTTTATGGAATTCTGAAAAATCACACCTTTGCTCTTTCCTATTGTCTGTCGTTTTCATTTTCAAGGGTTCAACAATATTAGGCAACAACAAACAAAAAAAGAACAATTCACATAACTTAATCCTGAAGATCTAATCTAGAGCAGTTAAAAATCACTTCACATGCCAAATACACTAAAATCCTGCGGTCTTATCTTAACACTTTGTATTGTTCTGTTAAGTACCTTCCCTTTCAATAGAAAAAAAGAAAGCCAAAAAGGAAAAAAAAACAAAAAACAACACACCAGCATGACCTGATTTTAATTCACCAAAACCTTATGAATTACTATTAACTTAATTGCCACTATTTCCAAGAAATGATACAGTACAAAGTGTAACTACTGTATATAAGAATGATTCCCCAGGCCATACATGAAAATCAGATTCACAGGGTAACAACACTATATAAATGTAGCATTACATATTCCAGCCAATTTTGGCCAGGTTTTCTGAATCTGGGAAATGTGGATAAATCATAAACTCAGACTAAAATCAGTAAGAGATTAAATGTTCTTTTAGTTATGAAACACAAATTAATAAGGAAAAAACATTTTAACTCTATATGAGTATTTACTATTTTTTTTTTTTAAGATTTTATTTATGAGACAGAAAGAAACACAGCCAGAGAGGGAACACAAGCAGGGGGAATGAGAGAGGGAGAAGCAGGCTTCCTGCTGAGCAGGGAGCCCCATGTGGGACTCGATCCCAGGTCTCCGTGATCATGACCTGAGCTGAAGGCAGTCACTTAACCAACTGAGCCACCCAGGTGCCCCGAGTATTTACTGTTTTTAAAAGAATCACAAAAAGATATGACTACATCATCAAAAGGGCTACCTAAATCATAATAGCCAGGCTATTAGCTTAGCTCTTTTTTGTTATTTACATGTAGATTATCACCACACAGCAACACAGATTTAAATATATACATGTAATATATAAAGGAGAATAGTCACTGAACATATATAAATGGGAGATTGTAATGAGCTGTGAAGATCTCAGTAAGCACTGAAATTAGAACAGTATGGTTTAGTGGTATACTCCATCTCCCTCTGGTGCTTTAAGATGAAATAACGTGATTTTTTTTTAATGCTAGAAAAATGTGCCTGAGAGACATCTAAAGCAATTTCTTAAAGTGTTTCTATTTTCTACCATGGTTAACCACAAAACAGAACACGTATTTTTAAAGCCTTTTTTTAAGGGCACCTGAGTGGCTTAGTTGTTAAGCATCTGCCTTCAGCTCAGGTCATGATCCAGGAGTCCCTGGATCAGGTCCTGCATCTGGCTGCCTGCTCGGCGGGAGGCCTGCTTCTCCCTCTCTCACTCCCCCCTGCTTGTGTTCCCTCTCTTGCTGTGTTTCTCTCTGTCAAATAAATAAAATCTTTAAAAAAAAAAAAAAAAAAAAAAAGGCTTTTTTTTTTTTTAAAATTAAAGATTTTAATTTAATCCCAGCCCGATGTGGGACTCGATCCTGGGTCCCCGGGATCATGACCTGAGCCGAAGGCAGTCGCTTAACCAACTGAGCCACCCAGGTGCCCCCCAAAAAAAGCCTTTCTTAAAATAAAGGCACAAGCAACAAAACAAAAAGAGAGATGAAGAGGGAATATAAACTAAAATATGAGTTCTATATATTAAAGCACCAAATTATCCCTGTGACAGAGAAACACTAAAGAATCTTCTCTGTACTTTTATTTTTATTATATTGTAGCAAATCAGTTTAAGATTTCAAAAGATTTAATTCATACCTCCATTGGTATACGGTTTCTTTTTAGATGGAACTGTACTGACCATGTCCCACTCTGCTTCATAACTGTTCAGATGTTCCAATCCCCGATGACCTCTTTCCTTTGGGGCCTGCGTCCATTCTACAACTGAACTGGAGTCCTAAAAAAAAGGTATAACAGTATATCATATAAAATATTTAGGGACTAAAACTAGAATTTAATTTCATTTAACAATATATTCTCAACTTCTACATAAAGTGTGGAGATTGTGACAGACATCACTGGTAGGAGAACCAACCACTATTTCCTATCCTTTTATTTCTTGCCTAGATCTTCACCTGCCACCCACTCCATCCACCCGCACTTCTCCACCCACCCTTTCCCAACCCTGTACCCACCCCCTATAGCAAAAAAAAAAGAAAGAAAGAAAAGCCTGCCCATATTCCCCTGCAGTTAGGGTTGCCAATGAAATAAAAGCAGAGGTCAACTGCAGGCCTTTTGGAAATGCTTTTGCTTTCCTAATAAAAACGCCTCATCCCTTTTCCCCCCTGTTCCTGTTTTGAATGTAGCTATGACGCCTAAAAATACAGCAGCCATGTTATGACTGTAAGAGAAAAAAACAGGAGAATCACTCCAGACCTGTAGATTTGTAGTTATCTGAGGAATATAACAGCAATTTTATTTAGGCCATTACCGGTTGCATATTTCTCAGTCAAAATTAGCTAAGAGCTACAACTAACATATCTACATGTATAGTTCTACAAAACTTAATATTTTATTTATTTTTTAAAGATTTTATTTATTTACCTGAAAAGAGAGCATGAGAGGGGAGAAGGTCAGAGGGACAAGCAGACTCCCTGCAGAGCTGGGAGCCTGATATGAGACTCAATCCCAGAACTCCAGGATCATGAGCTGAGCCAAAGGCAGTGGCTTAACCCACTGAGCCACCCAGGTGCCCCAGAACTTAACATTCTAAAAGAAAATAAAACTAAAAGTCTAAAATTCAATCCTGGGCGCCTGGGTGGCTCAGTGGGTTAAAGCCTCTGCCTTCGGCTCAGGTCATGATCCCAGAGTCCTGGGATCGAGGCCCGCGTCGGGTTCTCCCACTGGCCGGGAGCCTGCTTCCTCCTCTCTCTCTGCCTGCCTCTCTGCCTGCTTGAGATCTCTCTTTCTGTCAAATAAATAAATAAAATCTTTAAAAAATAAATAAAATGAAATAAAATGAAGATAAAATTTAATACTAATAATTTAAATTAAAAAATCTTATTTCCTATACAATAAAAGATAGCACATTTAAATTAAAAATAAACAAGACCAGGTGAAAATGTTTTCAAAATGTATGGCAGACAGAAGAAAAACATCCAGACTACAAAAACACCTCCTACCAAATTATTTAGAAATTCGCAAATATCAAAACAGAGAAACAAGCAAATGGTATGCACAATCAAGTCAACGAAGAAATATGAAGCAACAAACATATAGGAAGACGTCCAACTTAAGAAACAATCAAAGAAAAGTTAAGGGGCACCTGGGCGGCTTAGTTGGTTGTGTCTGACTCTTGGTTTCAGCTCAGATCAGGATCTCAGAATCCTGAGATGAAGCCCCATATTGGGTTCATACTCAGCATGGAGTCTGCTCAAGATTCTCTCTCTCCTTCTTCCTTGTCCCCCCCCCCC